>BMAO01015764.1:0-118300 GCA_019973975.1 Trichonephila clavata
ATTATAATTTGCTGCATTTTATTAAAATTTTTATAGTTAAATAGATTTTTAATTTTATTTCTTTTGTTTCTGCTGAAAATTGAAAATGTGACTCCTTTTTTAAATAAATTATAACTAGTTAAAGAAAAGACACATGCTTTTCAAAAGGAATAATTATAATTTTTTAAATGAATAATTAAAAATTTTTGACTCTGCTTGTTTATAATTTAAAGCTTAAAAGAAGTTCATTTATAAAGCTTATTTTATGAAGAACGGGATAATTTATGCTTTTTTCTTGAGAATTTTCTTAAAAATTAATCAAATGCATAGTACATAAATGCTTTAATTAGAGAGTTCTCTAAGAAACTTTTTGTGCAAAATATTTTTATCATTTTTAGCTTTGCATCAATTTGATAAATTTATACTGTATTTTCAATAATTTTTAATAATAAAAAGGAAAATCTCTTAAAAAGTTATTCAATCTTATTTAGTTTTTGTGGAACTATTTTGCATCTTTTGATATTTTGTGATCCAAGTATTTTAGAAATAGATCATACATTTCAGAAAAAACTTTTCATCATACAAAACCGAGAGAAAGTTATTGAAATATGGAATTCAAAAATCTTATCGAAATGTTAAATTGGAATTAAAAATATATATTAAAAAATTTTATGAAATTGAGAATAATCTTCTTAAATATTATAATAAGTGCTTTCTTGTTAGAGATATATCCGAAACGAATTTCAACAATATCACAAAAAGAACAAAATTAGAAAGAGAATATTTTTACACATCTTAATATTTAAAAATTGTAATGTTTTAAAAATAAAATTTCACGTCACACATCCCTCTCAAAAACTTTTCTTCAATTTTTTTTGCAAGTCAGTATTTTAAAGAAAACCTTATGGCAAATGTTCATATTTTTAGTTAATTATTTTGATTTTTTTACGCACGCGCGCGCGTGAAATTAAGTGCACTTTTGAATGGACATTCTTTTTGCTACCGTCACTGAGGCTGAGAAATAATAAAATAAATTTTTGTGCATAAATTCTAAAGAATATTACAGTGGAAATATCATTAAATTGTCCAGAATATCCGTATTTCAAAAATATATAGTACTACACAGATTAATATTGTAATAGTACATGTATACCTAGTGATTGCTAAGTAATTTCGTTTAATCATGTAACTTGTGTGTTTTTTGCTTATCTTAACAGAAATGTAATTTTAAAAAGTATGAAAGATAAACTGAGAAAAATTTCAAATGTATTAACATAAATTATCTATATATATAAAGGAGAAAAGCGACTCACTCACTGACTGACTGACTGACTGATTGACTGACTGATGACTGACTGACTGACTAATCACGAAATCTCTGGAACTATTCAACCTACAGACTTGAAATTTGGTAAGACATGTTCCTTTGATAGAGTAGACATCAGCTAAGAAAGGATTTTCCGAAATTCGAAACGCAAGGGGCGTTACGGGGGTTAAGGGCTTTAATAATAATTGTTTCCATGTTTAAACTACTTGATGTACAATCTTGAAATTGGGTAAGCGGATTCCTTTCAGAGAGTAGAGATCCGCTACAAAATGAGTTTGCTGAAAATCGACCCCAAGTGGCGTTGCAGGGCTTAGGGGCGTTATAGATAATTATTTCCATTTTTAAACTATTTGACGCACTATCTTTAAATTTGATATATAGATTCCTTTCGTAGAATAATGATCAGTTACAAAACGGGTTTTGTGAAAACAGACTTCTAAGTGGTGTTGCGGGGGATTAAGGGGCGTAATAGTTAAACATATCCGTTTTTTAAACTACTTCACCTACCTGCTTGAAAATTGGTAGGTAAGTTTCTTTCCTGGAGTAAATATCCGATACAAAATGGGTTTTGGGAAAATTGACCCTAAGGGGTGTTGCGGGGGTGGAGGGTTTAAGGGGCGTTATAAATTCCGATTTTTTAACTATTAGACGTACAGTCTTGAAACTTAGTAAGCCGATTCCTCTCATAGGGTAGAGATACGCTAAAAATGGGTTTCGTGAAAATTGCCCCCAAGTGGCGTTGAGGGGACTTAAGGGGCGTTATAGATAATTATTTCCATTTTTAAACTATTAGACGCACACAGACTTTATATTTGATAAAGAGATTTCTTTCATAGAGTAGAGATCAGCTATAAGAAGGTTTTGTGAAAACAGACCTCTAAGTGGCGTTGCAGGGGAATAAGTGGCGTAAGAGATAAATATTTCGTTTTTAAACTATTTGACCTACCTGCTTGAAAATTGGGAGGAATGTTTCTTTCATGGAGTAAATATCCGCTACAAAACGGGTTTGGAGAAAATTGACCCCCAAGGGGTGTTGCAGGGGTTAAGGGCAGATATAAATAATTATTTCTTTTTTTAAACTATTAGACTCACAGTCTTGAAATTTGGTTAGCGGATCCCTCTCTTAGGATAGAAATACACTGCAAAATGTGTTTTGTGAAAATCGACCCCTAGGTGGTGTTGCGGGGGTTCAAGGGGCGTTATTGATAATTTTTTTGCATTTTTAATTAATTGGACGCACAGTCTTCAAATTTTGATAAGCAGATTCCTTTCATAGAGTGCAATTCCCCTACAAAATGGGTTTTTGTGAAAACAGACCCAGAAGTGGCGTTGCGGGGGCTCAAGTGGCGTTATAGACAATTATCCCATTTTTAAACTGTTAGACGTACAGTCTTGAAATTTGATAAGCAGATTCCTTTCGTGAAGTAGAGAACCGCTACAAAATGGGTTTCGCGAATATCAACTACCAAGTTTAATTTCGGGAGATTAAGAGGCGTAATCGATAAATATTTCCATTTTTAAACTACTTGATCATTCTGCTTGAAAATTGGTAGGCATGTTTCCTTTCATGAAATAGAGTTCCTCTAACAAAAGAGTAAAATGAAAATTGACCCCTAAAGATGTTTGCGAGGGGTCAAGAGGAGTTACAGAAACAAATCCCTGTTTTTAATTGTTAGACCCATATACTTGAAATTTGTTAAGCATGTTTCTTTTGTTGAATAGGGATCCACTAAGAATAAATTTTAAGCAAATCAAGTTCTGGGGGTTGCAGGGGTTACTGGGACTTATTAACAAAAAAAAATTACTTTTTTCGAGCTACAAGGACTATAATAATGAAATTTGGTTTGCATTTTTCTTTTGTTGAATTGAAATCTGCTAAGAGCGGTAATTTTGGGAAAACGGCTCTCAACGGGATTACGGGGATATTTATAGTAAAACTTTTACTTTTTTCTGTTAGATTTAGACTTGAAATTTGGCTTGCATGTTCAATTTACGGAGTAGAGATCCACCGAAAATTGGTTTTGCGGGAATCCACTTGGTTTTTGAGTTACGAAAGAGCAAACATCATTCTATGCTTCAATTTTAGAGATTTTTAGAAAATACAAATTAGACGAGTTTCTGCCCTTTTTTTTATCAACAGGTGACAGTTACAGGTATAAGTATATTTTTCAATTCAATCGAATTCTTAATGCGAGGACTTAGATATCAATAATTTATACACATATATATATAAGCAGTTAAAAATTTATAAAACATCATGAAATACCCAGCGAAGCGGGCGGGTAACAGCTAGTATATGTATATAGAGCAAACGAAAAAATATTCTTGATATAAAATTAAAAACTAAAGAAAATTTCAGAACAATATTCTTTAAAAATTTTCTAACCTCATAATTATAGGTTACGAATTATCTTATCAAATCTGTTCAATGAATTACACATATGCAGAAAAAATAATTTGCCTTTTTTTTATTTAAATTATAGTACGCATCTTTACCTGGATTAAAAAAATTATACTTCAAATCATATTTTTTTAAAAAAAGATTAGTAAAATTCAGTTTAAGTTTCAGTATATTTTCATTTTCTTATTCTTGAAACATTTACATAAAGTAGTTTGAAACAATTTTTTCAAAAGATTCTCTCCAGTTCAATTTCTTAGTTAAAATAATGAGATTGACTTTCCTATCATTAAATAAAAAATAAAGCTTGTTTAAATTGGGTATAAATATTCATAAATTAATTTTTTTAGTATAAAAAGTAACATTTTCGACACATTCGTTTATGTTTTAAGTCTTTTTGCCAAAAAATCCCTTATTTTCTCGAAATCCCTTTTGAAAATCAAATCCAAATTCCTTTTCTATTTCTTGACTCTCCAGTGTACTTTTCCCTGTCAATGATTCACCTACAGTCAAAGAAATGTTTGACGAGTGAAAGAATATATATATATATATATAAATATATATATATATGTAATATATAAGTAAATAATTTTGCTATATTTTTTTGAATTTCGTGTTGAACAGTTCTTTTCCGTGTCTTTCAGACATACACGTACATATTGTGCTCTCAATCTATATTATCTTTCAACATTCACAAACACAACAAACCTTCAAATCTCACCACACACTATAATATAAACTTTATACTAAAACATTGCGTTGGAAAAATTTCAACATTTTTCGCTATGATATTGTTTTGAAAAAATCTTCTTTTCTTTCTGAGTATGTGTTCTGTTCTCTTCAACCAAAGAAAATATGTCTCTTTTTTAATGTCACTTTTCGTTCTTCTTTCAAAGAATAAAAATACGTGTCAAGTAAAGAAATATGCTTTTACCTGCAGACTATTTTTAAAGCATTGGAAACTAAATATTTCTCGTATAGAATTAAACTTTGAAAACTGAATCTAGGGAAATCTAAGCTGAGAAAAGTAGAAAGGTTGCTGTTTTCTGAACATTTGAATTGCTACAAATAACACTAAATAAAATTATACGGCGCATAGTGGGAAGTTGTCACGATCTGGCGTAGCTATTTTCCCTCTCTTATTCTATTATTATCTTCTCTTTCATTTAAAGCTAATTCAACCCTATTTTATTGTTTTAAAAAAATGAAATTTCCATCTTCTGTGTTCAGAAAGTTCAAATACTGAATTTATTCGAACCTAGGCAACACCACCAATTCTTTACACATTTTTAAGAAAAAAATTTTTATAACAATTTTATAAAATATTCATTGATTTCCGATACGTAACAAATTTTAAAAAATAAATTGTAATGAAAGTAATATAGGAAGTTTAAAATTAATTTATTTTACCAGTTTTAAAAACTTTGAAATACCATATAATGAACCTAAAATTACTCAAACAGTCAGTATCATGTTTCGAAAATGATTGGTCACTCCCATTGTCACGGCTGATTCCGGAATGGTGCCGGCGTGGCGTCACCATTTTCGGTCACGGTGTTGTATCCGTTACACCCAATGCATCTGTTATGCAACACTTTGTTTTTTGGAAGAATGTAAAAGAATTATATTAAAGAGTATTGAACACATTTGAAGTAAAAGTTATATTTTGTTTCCGCCATCGACATATATCTGTTTTATCCGTGGCTCTGTTTCCGTTTCTTTTCTGCATGTAAAATTACCTCCCTGTTTACACTTGCATCATAGGAAAGTCCTGATAATATTACCGATATATTTGATGTTTAGGTGATTAAAAGAAAGCGTATGCCAAAAAATTTCCTAAATATGAGCAGACAACGATGTTTTGGATAGATTGGATACTAGAGATAAGCTGCGGCTGGGATAAATCATTGATGCCAATAATCAGAATGGAATCTCATATTTTTCCCTTTGAAAGGGGTAAAGTGGCCAAAAGTATGAGGGATTTACATCCCCGTAGTAGGTTTGAGAAAACCTACAAGTGCGCAATTATCCAACTTTTACTGGAATTGCTACATGGAATAGTGGCCACACCAGAACATGTGGTTAATGCACAAAGGTGCATCAGCACATTTTTCGATTCCGATTCAGGTGGGTAGCCACCTCCCTGCTACATATGCCGGAAGGTGGAACACGGGGGCATTTTCCTCCACATCCCCACACTTTCCAGACCTCAGTTTCTTGTATTTCTTCTTCTGGGGCAGCCTGAAATATCGCTTTTGTATGCGTTGTCGGAGGCTAGAGTGAAGGATCTAACGAGACGGACTTTTGTCACTTCATCTGGTATCGCCAGCACACTGGATTTTTTGAAGGCTGCTGACAATCTCTCGTTCGTTGATTTTTGATGCGTTATGACTTCTGAGGTGGCAACCTCGAGCAAATTCTGTGACAATCACTTTTTGCATTTCTGACGTCGAGCTGTGATGCATTGTTCGTATTGTTAAAATGCTTTGCGTCTAATAAATGTATCCCTTAGCTCCTATTGCCCCTTTTCATTCCATTCGACATCACACCAATCTTTATAACTGTTTTTGCGAATTATTTCGACTAAACGGGATTTGCAACCTCATGTTCTCTGTTGATTTGTCATCCTCAAGCTACCTACTACCCAATCCCCTTTTAATTTGTGGGTTGAATTTGACAACACCCTGTATATATATTGTGTGTGTGGAGAGAAGGATCAAAATGCATAGCATCGTGATGAAATTAGTCATTCGTAATATAAGTTAAGCAGAGTTTTCTGAATTGGAATAGTTTTCAGAACCGCATGCAAATATTTTCATAGAAAGTTTTCTATTTGCTGATGGTTTATTATTAAATTGTAGCAAAAGAACTGAAATTTATATAAGCGAAAATTTTAATTTTGAATGCAGCATAACAGAACCTATATACATATATATGAATTAAAGAAGATTTATGGGATATTCTTTAATCCATTAAAGTTAACTCAAGTTTAATACTGTGGTTACTTCTAGTTACTTAATTTTTTGGAACAACCATCTTGTATAATAACAATTTTTGTAATGAAGCGTAGCAACTGTAAGAAAAAAATAACTTAAATATTAAGGATACCATCTATCGGGGGTATTTTGAAGTCGTTAGCGCACACAATGGAAATTCTACTTTCCTTCTTAAACTTAGAATAATGCATTGATTTGCATGCAATTAAGTTCATCTGAAGAACAAAAAAAAATATTTAAAAAATGTTTGTATAGAATCGCATTTTAATTCCCATTTCAGAAAATATTTTGCGTCCATATTTATGATTCATTTGTGATTTTTCAGATCTTAAAAAAATATTAAGAAATGTGTTTTTAGATATCAAAATATACATGGAAAACAGACACACTTGATTCATTCGAATTAATGTACTAACATTACACTCTCGCATTCAAAATGACCAGTAGAGCGTTTTAATACGTCATACTATTATATTTCTAAACTAGAATTAAAGGAAGCTGATAAAAAAAACTCTATACAATTAAAGTTATTTGAACTGAATTACAAAGCTTATTTTAATCCCACTGTTATTTATTCGGTGTCTCCATTTTTTTTACAGAGCATTAAAATAGGCTTAGCTGTGAGAGCCGACTCAACGGTTTTGAGCCTTTTTAAATCAGGGTGTTGTCTTTATTTCTTTTGTGAAGCGAAAATGATACAGCTAGGGAGAGTAGAAGTTAAGGAATCAAAAAAGCCAAAAAGAAGCGAATTGGAAACAATTGAAAATTTAAAAAATATGTTTAAGTAGTAGTAAAAATAAGAAAATCCTTTTTTCTTAATCGCCTATGTTTTTTCCGTAGGCTACCGTAATAATTTTTAACTCGTGCGTTCGAATTTTGTTTTAGTTATTTTTAATTCATTTTTTATTTATTCAACTACTTTTGATGAAGATTCGAAATATATTACATGAGCATTAAGGGAAATCTCGCGATTCCATGGAGGAAAAAACATATTATGAATCGAAACTTTCCTATGCGAAAAAGATGTTTTATGGCATGAAAATTAAGAGAAAAATATTTTTAAAAAAATAAATCTCAAAATTTAATATTACCACATAGGGGCTGGATTTTCAAAAGAATGGAAAAGACTTAAATATGGTTAGATTATTTTAGATTCAAAATATTTATTTTTCTACAATACAAATAATAAAAATGATGAGATTACTGATTATCCCACGATCACTCGCACGGGGTGTTCTCTAACACCCCGGCAATAATATAAAGTTAATGTACTTTAAAATTAAAATTTTGTAGGGTTTGTTTAAATTAATGTTAGTCTCATTTTTATGCAATAAATTTAATAATTTTGTTTTTGTATAATACAAAAAACAACTTGTACTTTATAAAAATGTATCATAATGGACCAATTTTTTTTTTCATATCTAAATACACGTGTTAAAAGTTTGGAGTGTTCTCTACACCCCGCGAGTAACGACGGTAGGAAACACAGACGCGAGTAACCGCGGGTTAGTGAGTATTGTATAGCCAGTAGTACAATGAACACAGTGTTACATTTCATACCACAAATTTCTATCTGAGCACCGTTGAAACAGTCCGATTCAAGCTCTTTCCTGTCTTCCGCTTTGCTTGCACTGTAGTTTCTCGACAGTGATATTTTTCTTTAAAAAAAATTAATACCAAAGAAGCTGTTAATTGTATATATATATATATATATAGGTGACGTTTTTTTTTTTTGCTCTTGTAACCATTTAGTATATGTTCTCTCATCACAATAAATGTTAAAAGCACTGTAGTGTGTTTGATACTGAGATAGATATGAAGAGATAGAAGAACAGAAACATACAGAACAATACAGACTTTTTACTACAGGATCCATCATATAACAGAATGGGTGCGCTCCTTTCCAGACGGGAATCCATTTCATGCAAACGTCCGACTTCTCTTCCCCCGAAGAAGATACATCCATGCCTTATTCGAACCCGAGCCCCTTCGTTTACAAACCGAGGGTCATATCCACCCTACTGGCTTGGCGGCGTTAAAAGCACTAAAATGCTTGTTTCTCTTGAGGCAGTAAGCATTAAAATTAATTATTTTCTTTTATTTTTTCCCCTTTATCTATATAACATAGAACACTTTTTCGCATAGGTAGGTTTTGAAATTCGGAAAAAAATTGAGATTCACCCTAATGTACTTATTAAAATTAAATCCACTTTTTAAAAAAAACCTTATGTATTATAGAGTGAATCAATTTATGCTTGATAAATGTTTTTTTTTAATATTTATACATGAAAATATATATCCCTAACTTCTTAAATATTATTTTCCGATTATGTATTACAAATTATTTTTGCTTGTAACTTCATGTTAAATAATAAACATTTGAAGTGCTCATAGGAAGGTTAATTTCAATTTATATCATGGAGTTAAAACAGTTGAATGCATGGAATTACTGTTCAGAAATTTTACACAGGTAGTTTTTTATTTCTTTATAAATATAAAAATTCTGAATATAAAATAATGAGATAAAGAGATCGTCCCTGCATCCGTCTTTTGATCTTTGAAAGAGGGACGTGAAATTTTAATCTTTTTATCTGAGAAGATTCATGTTTTGGGCTTTTTATTTGTAAATGAGCTCTTTACTAAAGGAACTTTTCTCATGCTTCGATAATCTCTTTCTCCCTTGTATGTGCTTTTAAATGAGAGTTTTAAATATTATAAAGTACTTGTGACGGGGGTCATATCCCTGCCTGTAATAAATCCTCTGGGGAAAAATACTTCTGAACTGTTGCATGTTTATAAAATCGATTCCATTGGAGAAACCGTGATTTATGTTAATTTGAGTGCTTATATATATATATATATATATACTCTCTCTCTCTCTCTCTCTCTATATATATATATATATATATATATATGTAATAATCCCCATTAATTATTCTTAATAACTTTTAATTACCTTTGGTCCATCCTTTAGGACCAACGTTTTAGTAATAAGTTAATCCCCGCCTAACGAGAGTATTTTAAACTACATCCATCCACCCACACAGATCACGTGATTTAACCTGCCTATATATACCGAGACTCCTGGAGACCGCGTCCTCTTTCGCTTCTGCTTTGTGTTTCAACATGTAGTCGGCTGCATTGTGTTTGTGTGTGCTTAGATTGTGCCGTCCTGTAATATTTTATGTGCTTAAGATGTGGAATAAATAGTTTTAATTAATCACCGGAATGCCTCGTCAATATCATCCAAAGAAACCATCAACAATAGAGATCATATTATTAAAGAAATCATGTCAACGGCCAACGTCGATTACATATATATATATATATATATAACTCTAGCAACGTGAATGTAGGGGTAAGTCGTTACCTGCTCTATGGGTTAGTTTATCAAAATCAACATCAAAACACTTAATGTGATGTTTTTCGTAAATGAGAAAAACCGTTGTCTCTATAAGCATAATTTTTCTTCAAATTTTTAGAGTTTTTTGAAGAATTAAAAACTTTCTACACAGATAACTACAAATTTAATTAAAGTAATATTGTGATATGAGGATATTTTCAACAAAGTTCATTCGTGTCTTAGAAGGCGACTAAAATGAGCACCCAGTGCCCAGGTGTATAGCTACCCTACACTTGGGGATCATATTAGGGGTCCGGTCCTCTAGGTTCGGGGATTGGAAGTAGAGTTAACAAACCTACCCCATAAAAAAATTCTTATTACGAAATCTCAAGAGTATAATTTTGAAGTTGTTGATAGTTTCATTTATTTACGTTCTGAAATTAACAATTGACTAATGAAATCCAAAAGATAATTACTATGGCTAATTGATGTCTTAATGAGATCGAATGTAATAAAAAAAGGTTCTATTGTATAAAATTCTTTTAAGATCCGTTTTAACTTATGCATGTGAAACTTGGTCGATGTCTCGAACAGATGAGAACGCGATAAGTATCTACGAAAGAGAGATTTTAAGATTTATTTTTGAAGGAATTTTTAAAAAATGGCACGTGGCCAAGAAGATCAAATAAAGAACTCTAGTATTCATATAAAGAATCTGACATTGGAAACTTCATAAAAGTACAACGAATTAAATGTGCATGGCATGTTGTCAGAATGGACGAAGATCGAATCATGAAAAAAGTCTTCAATGCCCAACCAATTGGCACACAGAAAAAATGCAGGTCAAATTTAAGATGGATTGAAGATCAAGAAAATATCTCCTAGTTTTGAGAACTAAAAATTGGAAAACACTAGCAGGAAGAAACCTGGCCTAGAAAAGGCTTTTTGAGTAGGCCAAAGCACACTCTGGGCTGTAGTTGTATGTTGTGATATTGACTATTTTTATGTGGTTACATGCATGAAAATTTATTGTAAATTGAATCTTGACACTAAACACAAACATTTCATCTGCGTACACTTTAACAAAAATAATTCAACTCGCAATATTTTTTTATCACATCTTCTTATATAACATCACTTATATACTTTATTTTCTTCAAGTAATTTCCTTAAGAACTTTTACAACAAACGTCGACAAAAAAAATCTAAAATGAATTTTTCCTTAAACTGAGTGCATTTTTCTTTCAAATTATTTTGTTAAAACAAAAATCAATGCCTGTAGATAAAATATTACATTTCAATTTCAAATTTTCATAATGTTACAGAACGACCCTTCTTCACATCTCTATGAAAAGGTACTGTGAGTGGAAAAATCGCTTATAGTTCAAAAGAGAATAATGCTCTTTCAATAATGCTAAGTGAATAAGAAGGACCTTGGAGATAAAATTGGTCAATTCAGTCTCCATCTCACTAAATTTGGTGATGAAAACTAATGCACCAATAACTAATACACCAGGACAGATCTCGGCAAACCTATGCAACTCTTCATGCTTATATCTTATAAATTGTTAACAAATTATGATATCTACTAAAAATTGCATTATATTGTTTTCCTTTAAAATTATCTATTGAAAAAATTTACCCTAAAATTACAATTAAACCTTTGACTGGCGTAAGATTTCTGTATTAAATTGTTTTCCATTGACTCCTGAGGATGACACTAGACAAAAAGTCCTGGCAAAAAATCAGGATTCGCACAGCTCGATTTTCACTTGTTACCACTCTCCTTTACCCACGACCGGCCATCTGGACAGTGCTGTGGACGCTATGCAATTGAGGGGGACCCCAGCATGATCAAGTATTAAAATACTGTACTCTTGCACATGAAATCTTTACAATATTCCTATCGTTGTCAGTATAAGAAGAAGTACAATTTATTTTAAACTTCATTATTATACAACTCTGAAAATTTCCACAACCTTAAAAACTAATTCTTGCTGATGCAAATGTTTAGTTTTTGTTATTTGATTCGTGGAACTCCCGAGGATTCCCATCTAAACTACACTTTTTAGAGGTATATAATTTAGAAGTGGACTCTTATTCATATTTTAACACATCAAAGTAGAGAAATTTTATAAACAATAGACCGTTTATTATTTTAATTTATAGTAACTGAAAATAATGCGCATGTTTCAAAAGTTTTACTTCAGGCTCTATTAAAAAAGCCCAAACTATATATATATATATAGGAATAATATTACATAGATTCATTTTCCATAAAAAAAAAGTTTGAAAACGTCATTTCTTTTCATTTATTGTCAAAAAATAGCATTTAAATAGTTTTTTTTTATTGTAAGAATAATCTTAAAACAATTTTATATGGATATTCTAATTCAGGTGACATTAAATATAAAAAAAAATTATTACATGTTTTTGCAAAATTATTGTTTCAAGTGTAGTCAGTAACCTAAAATTACAATTTTAAAGAATTGTAGATGTGATTTTATATTTTTAGCATGTAATACTCTTCCACTTCGTGGAACCCATGAAACAATAAAAACTCCCAAAATATAATGAAAGTTTTATTTTATTAGAATTATTTAGTAAATACAACTTCTCAAATGAATCGTATAAACAAAATAAAAAATTCGAGTGATAGAATTGTGCTTCCTTTTGCACACAGATCACAAGAATAAATTATTTCTACATTAGAAAATGAAGTCCTTACTGAAATTAAAGACGATTCACATACACACACACGTACTATAATATCCAAATTGGACTGTACTCTTGATATTTTTCATAATTAACAAAGTTCAATCATTAGATATGTCAATTTTGAAGAGAAAAGATTAATTCTAAATTACTTATTTATAGGGTTTATTAAAGTAATTTATATATTTGAATGTAACAAGACTAGAAAAAGAGAGGGTTGTATTAATGTCGCATTATAATACCACATGAAGGCTAATATCAAAGAACCTCGTAATTTTGAATCTTGGTCGAGTGACGAGGACGACACCTGAGCAGGCACCTCGCTTCTGCAACTACCACACTACACCAGCGAAAGGATATTAAACCTCGAATGAGTTAGCGTGAATCATTCCCATCGACACGCGAGTCTTCTTCAATCGTAACAGGATTCAAACTCACGACACTCTGTGGCCACGAGTTCGTGACCATAACCACAAGACTAAAGCAGCCTAGTGGTTATGGGCACTAGGTCCTTTTCAAAACCTCTATTGAAAAAGATCCTGTTGTGTTGAATTAGATATGAATTGTAGATGGCAGGCATATGACAAAATAGTAGCAACATAAAAAGGAAATATAAAAGTGTAAAATCTAGAATAATTGCTCTAAATCTCGTGTATTTTATGGGCCTTTCCTAATACACTCTTTTAATTTTTTAGCTTTTGATGCCGGTTCTAGTAGTATATACTGTAAATATTTTAGGAGGATGTTTGAATGTTTATATTGATTATTTCTGCATCTACAATAAAAGGTGAAACTCTACAAAAGCTTTTAAGCATTATTCTTCAAAATTATGGGACACTCATTGGGAATTTAAAATAGATTCGGTTAAAGCAGTTTAACACAGTTTGAACAAACTTGTAATATTCTAGAAGAATTTGTTGATGTAAATTATTATACTGGGGTATCCGAAACTAAAAGAGAAGAGAGAATTTATTGGATTGAGTACAAGGAATGTCAGACATTTTTTTAATAGTATGTGTGTGCGGTTTGCAATATTGTTCAAAATTAAAACTATCAATAAACTATTTCAAGCAGAAACAATTGTCCTTGACTCGGCTTTTAATTTACTCAATAAAATTCAAACTTATATCCAAAAATTTAAGAACAACATTTAAGGCATTTTTAGACAAAAAAACTAAATTGTAATTTGTATATTTAAGAATATTTTCCTGAAAAACGAACTTTCGAAATAGAAAATATTTTATTCCGAAATAGCAGAAAATGAAGTTAGAGTGAATAAATATTAGTGTGTGGTGCCCTATTCAGCTACACGAGAGCTTTTGGTGACGGTCCTCTTAATTTTGAACCACGGTCAAGTGAGAAGAATGCCACCTGAGCTGGCATCTCTTTCTCCTAATTTTCACACTACACCAACGGGAGGACGTTTCAGCCCTAACAGATTAGCGTGCTTCAGCCCATCTACCCGGTGGGTCTTCAGCGGCACTAGACTCAAACTTTAGACACGCCAGTCTTGAGTCCAAGACCTTGACCACTAGAGAACCTCGACCATGATGAAGTTAGAAGAAACCCGATGGAACAATTTAGATGTTATTTTTTTAATACTGTGATTGATGTTGTACAAATAAAAGGTAGATTTAAAAGTATACCATATATTATTTTTAATTTCAAATTAATCACTAATGTAAAAACTTTAGAAAAATGTTTGAAAAACTTTTTAAAGTTTTATATAACAAAGGTGAAGATGGACATGAAATTTAACAAATTGGTTTTGTGTAGGATTGGATTTGAATGAAAGGGTGCACAACATATGGTAATACATACACTAAATGATAATTATAAGGAGTTTCTAAACATATTAGCCGAGTTAAAATATTCTTTGCATTGCCTTTATTATAGCAAGTACTAAACTTTCTTTAGGCAAATTAAATTTTAAGAAAAATTATCTGTGGTCAAGCAAGTGTGCAGAATGCTTAAATGGACTTACTATATTAAGCATCGCAAAAAAAAAAATGAATTGAAAAGAATTGTAATTTTTCTGAATTAATTAATGTATTAGAAAAAACATTCATTAGCAATAAATGTTCGTGTTTATAATTTTTTGCTTTTAAAAAAAATTATGGCTCTAAGGGTTTTTTGCACCCGGGCCCCTTTGTACAGAAGGCCGGTTCTGCATTTGCTTTCCCCACTCCTCTCTAGCGTCCGTGCGCACTGCACCCAAACATTACGCAAGGAAGGTTACGTGCATTTTTATTATTGTTTTCCATATTTCGTGTTTTTTTTAAATACCTACATAATTAAAAATTAGTTCAGACGTAGGAAAAAAAATCAAAATCTGACCAAATTTGTATCTAAAGAACAGTTTAAAGAAACTATCAGGACATTTTTGAACTAGTTGGATAGAAGAGAAACCGTTGCGCATGCGATGTCCTATTTGCCTATAAGCAAGTGCCCAAAAATCAACAATGTGACTTATTATGAATCAAGTAAATTTCATTAAGATATGTGACTACCCAAAATTCGCAGTTTTGGTGAAAATTTTCAAAAATTACTTTTGTGTTTTTATTTTAAAGACTATACATTTAAGATTCCAAAAACACTCTATTTTTGTTTCTATGATATCTAGAAGCAAAGTTATAGCATAATTAGTAAACTGGAATTGGAGTTAACAAAACCAGATGCTGATCCCTACACAAAATATTTTTAAGATATTGAATTTAAAATTTCAGAACATGTTTTATTTAGTTCTATCTGTGTTATGAATCAAAATCTAATCTCTGTGTATATACAGTGAACCAAAAAGTGTTCGTACACTTGCAATTTCCTATAAAATTTATTGTTTCCGACTAATAAAAATTAATATTTTGGAATTGTAATTTTTTTATATCTGTAACTTGTTCTTGGTGGAATGACATAATTATTTTTTTAAAAATTGTATAACTATTATTTTTAAAAATTCATAATCAAAAAGCTCCTGAAAAATTACGCCACTAAAGTCTTAGAACACTTAACAAAAATCTCAACATAGCTTTAAATATTGTATTTCTTTCTTAGTTTAGAACTTAGTAGGATATCTTTTAGTGTCCACAACAACTTTTGGACATCTTGATATAGATTTATTGAGTTTTTGTAATTTATGCATTGATTTTCCTCCATGCTTCTGTGATTATTGTTTTTACTTCCCATTATGTGTTTATATGTCATGTTTTCTTTTTATTTTAAATCTAGTTCTCCCCAAATATGCTCTGCTGGGCTAAATAAATTGATTGAGGAGGTGTTTTCAAACTTTTGGGTACAGTTATAGAGACACCAGCAGTGTACATTGAGAGCAGTTCGCTTGGCGTCATTATCCTGTTAAAAAATGAAGTCGTCTGAAATATCCAAATTTTGAGAGGATAATTTAAAATTTCTCTTTAAAATATTTAAATAGAGCTCATGATTCTCAATACCATAAAAAAATACCAAATTACCTAATTCCTGAAGCCTATTTACACACACACACACACCCCTCCCCCGCAAGAACACATCTGTGTTGAAGCATGGAGGTGCTCTTGTTCCATATAAATTCACTGGATTAAATGCCTCATTTTTTCCTTTAAAACTATTATATGCCCATCAGAACCAAAAATGTTGAATTTTCTGTCATCCCAATCACTTTCCTGTCAATTTTGAATTTTCTGAAACTTAAGTCACAAGAATCTAGTTGAATGAATGAACCATGGAAGTGGAAGTGTTCTTGCGTGGGGCGTAAATCAGCCACAGAATTAAGTAATTTTTGATGGTATTGAGAATCATGAGCTCTAGTCAAATATTTTAAAGAGAAATTTTAAATTGTCTGTCCAAAATTTGATATTGAACACGACTTCATATTTTAACAGGATAATGAAGCCAAGCGTACTGCTCTCAATGTACACCGCTGGTGTCTTTATAACTGCCCCAAAATTTTGTGATAACACCTCCTCAATCAATTTATTTAGCCCAGCAGAGCATATTTGGGAGAACTAGATTTAAAATAAAAAGAAAACATGACATAAACACATAATGGGAAGTAAAAATAATAATCACAGAAGCATGGAGGTAAATCGATGCAGAAATTACAAAAACTCATTAAATCTATATCAAGATGTCCAAAAGTTGTTGTGGACACTAAAAGATATCCTACTAAGTTCTAAATTAAGAAAGAAATACAATATTTAAAGCTATGTTGAGATTTTTGTTAAGTGTTCTAAGACTTTAGTGGCGTAATTTTTCAGGAGCTTTTTGATTATTAATTTTTAAAATAATAGTTATGCTATTTTTAAAAAAATAATTATGTCATTCCATTAAGAACAAGTTGCAGATATCATAAAAAAATTACAATTTCTATACATTAATTTTTATTAGTCGAAATCATTAAATTTTATAGGAAACTGCAAGTGTACGAACACTTTTGGGGTTCACTGTATTTATGTACTTCATTGCATTTAAATGTAAAAAATATCATTAATTTTTTAAAAAATCGAGTTTTTGCATAAAATTTGGCATATTTAAAAAACTTTTAAAAGTAATACATATCTTTTAATTCCTAATATATAAAGATGTTCCATTATTTATGTACTGTATAAATATTATTTGAATACATTCATTAGAATTTTGTGTAAAAGATCCTAATTGCAATTTTTCATGAAAATTTTACTAAACTCGACAATTTTTATAATCTATAAAACTCTCCAGAAAACAGCAAAAGGGTTGAAAATTAGTTAAACAGGAAGCTAAAGAGTTTGAGCTATAAATATGGTGAGTTTAAGAAATGTACAACTAGTAGAACATTTTTCATATTCTTTTTAAATCCTTAAAAGCATTGTCTGAGAAACTATGTTTTTTGGCTTCACGGTAAAGTTCACAAATGGATTTCTTTTTAAGACATTGAATTAACATTTTAAGAAAACTTTTATTTTATTTTATTTGTATTATAGACTATAATCTCTGTGTATGTATTTATGCATTTTATTGCACATACAATTTGTGAGAAAAAACATGCTTTTTTTTTTAAAAAATTGACCAATTTCAAAAAAATAATGTAAATCTTATCGCTTTAGGCACAAATAATGATGTTATTTGTGTGCAGTTTTAATATTATTTGAATATATTAATTAGAATTTTCAATACAAGGTTTACTGTAACTGCAATTTTTAACTAAAAATTGTCAATCTATCCAAAATAATTTAAAATTTTGTGGAATTGTATTTTAATTCCTGACTCAAGTGTAGTGTAGGGGAGAGGGCCCTTTCGATTTTTATATAGATATTATTGGTTAGATAACGAATTCATTCTGGCTTCGGGAAACCTATCGCTAAGTGAAGTAGCTTGGCGATCGATTTTGGTCACCAAAAAAATTTGGCATCGCCAAGTATCTATACTACACTTGAACCTTAATTCCTAGTTCTATGCACACCCTTTTTAAAGAAAAAAGTGTTTTTTTAGTTGAAAATTTATGTTTCAATAAAATGCTCCAAACGTAGCCACATACCTCTTAAATTTGTTTTTTTTAAGTAATCCTCCAAAAAAGGCAGATAATCACATTTTTTCGCTAAATTCCTATAAAAGCCTTACAAAATCAAAACAATCTAGTACTCATGTGTTCGTCCGCGGGTAGCGTGGTAGAAACGAAAAATAGTTCGGAAGATTTATGAGAACTAAATTTGTTGTTGAACCCCAATCTTTAAAATATGTAGCCAGTATATTAAAAAAATTTTTAATCCTGAATATCTTTTTAATTTGTTTGATAGTGTTAATTAACCATTTTTTGAAATGTTGAGTACATGTAATGTCTCATATTTGTAAAGGCATGCGTTCAAATCTGATATAAACAAACTTATTTCAAACTGAGTAAGTCCATGTAGTCATTTTTGAGTATTTCTTTTTTCTCCGTGCATTAGAAAAAGGATAGAAGAAGCTGTACCAATCATTAACAATTAAATTAGCACAACTACTTAAACTGAAACTAACACATAAACAGTTTTATCATGGAAAAAAATTCGATATTATCTAAGTAATTACTAAAGAATCTGATTTTGAAGCGAAAGTCCGAATACAAAGTCCCAATTGTAAAAACCGCACCATCGGAAATTTTTTTTATTATATTCTTTGAGAAATACATCAGTTAACTGGCCACGGAGGAAGAAATGAAACGCTGTATAGTTTGAAATTGAAATACCTAATATTCATTTCAGTTGTACTGGAGTTTTTAAAGCTGTAAGCCAAAAAAGCCTCCGTCAGTCCAAAAAAAAAAATTTTTTTACCCAATCGTTTCCAAAATCGTTGTTTACCCATTTATATCTAGTGACTTCAATCATTGTGGTCAAATTAATTTAGCGGACTTACGATCGACCAGATAGAAATTACAAATGGATATTAAACTACTAAGAACAAGCGAAGAATTTTAGCTTTCTTCGACCGTTGACTACAAAAAAGAGCTTCTGAAGTAGAAATTGAGCCATTAAAAATATTTTTTGAAAGTAGGTTATCCTCATATACTACAAAGCGAGAGACAACGGTCGTGAGTTTACAGCTGTTGTCATACAAGAATTAACAAGCCTGTGTCCAGCGCGCAATATTATAAATGGTAGGCCTAGACATTGATCAAATTTTCCTAATTTCATCATTTCCTTCGACATATACAGATCAGATGAAAATTAATAAGGACAAGATTTTTAAACATCTATATGCTTTGAAATCATTATTTCTTTTTAACTCACATTTTAAACAATTCAAGGCTATTATTAGTAAATTTCAATCGTCTTATCTTTTATTTATTGCGTACAATGCTTCAAAAAAGCATTTAGGTGAATCTCATTAAGATTGCACAGTTTGTTCAAGATGCTCTGAAATGTGAACATTAAGCTATTTTATATCGCGGATGTTTGATCAATGAAACAGAAATAACATTTAGATTATTTTTTTATCATTTTAAGATTTTATTTTTCAGTTGTAATTTTTTATGCATTTCAATAGCCATACAATAATAACACGAAAAACATTTTATAAAAACTAACTGACCGCGCCCGGCGTTGCACGGGCTTTTACCGAGGGTATAACTTAATCCCCATGTGTTAATTTCCTCCATTCTTTCTGATGCCAGCACTTTTGTGTGGGTGTGAAGCGTACGATGTGAGTAAAGGGCCCATGAGTGCGTATCAATGGTTTTCTCGTTTAACATTTTCCCTTCTCTTCACAAAATCAGCACTTCCAATATAATTTTTCGAAATTACTTTTACTTCTTTGTTTCTTTCCTCTTCGCTTAGCCTGGCGTTGCACTGGCTTTTACCGAGTGAATAACTTAATCCCCATGGGAATTTCCTGTTTCCTCAGGACGATAGCACTTATGTTGTGTGTATGCGCGATGTGAGTGATTTCTTTAACTATATCATTAAAACTCCCTTTATCGAAATCTGTTTGTGGGGTGTGGTAATTAGGAGAGATGGGTGAAAGCTCAGGTGTCGTCCTCTTCACTTGACCATGGTTGAAAATTTTGAGGTCCGTCGCCAAAAACTCTCGAATAGGCGAACAGTGCGAATTTATAAATCACTCATTCACTTTTCAAATCTTTCGCTGCAATTTTTTAGTTCCGGAAACGAAAATGTAGCCTTTTTAAAAATAGTTGTATGTTGAAAAAAGACAGAAATGTAGAAATTTTTCAAATTACAAAATTTCACTACTATTTTAAATCTTGAAGTAAAATTGGGAGGATGTTTTTGAAATGTTCGACACACGGGGGAAAAATGCATGCAGTTATCTTTATAAAAGAAGAAATTATTAATTATTAAGTATTTTGAGTGTTTTATTAGAGTTTGTTCAAAAAAGTGGTGAAATTGTCGAATCGGCCACTGGTCCGCCAAATTTTGAAAAACCGCTAATTTGGTGCGTTTTTGCGTGTTGTGTTTTGGAATAGCAACCCTATCACAACACGATCTGACTTCTTCCTCACTGATACAAAATCCAAAAGGGTTACCAGAGTTGGCGCACTTATCGATTTGGCGAGAAAACTCTTGGCGGGATAAGAGGCTGATTCGGCAATTCAACCAAAAAGTTTTTGGCTTTTTATTCTTTAAATCACTGATACTAAAAGTTTTAAAAATAATTTTTATTTAAACGCAATGATATTGATTCATTTCACAGTATGAAATTCAAAAAGAAAATAATTCTACGTGATAAAAATATATTTAAGAATATTTCCTTATTTTTTTATGATATTTTTCTCTTATATTCTACTGTTTTTCAATAAATCAATTTTTAAGAATAAAAAAAAACTATCGGTTGTGATGCGTTATATGAATGAGCGTCCCGTGTTATGAGGGAATTCCCCTTTTTACTACGCAGCGAAAGACTCAAAACTACCTCAACCTTTCCCGTGTTCCAAACAGAAAGCTAACGCAAAGTGACCTTGATGCAATTCAGAAATAACGTCGAGAGTACCGAATGAGCATCCCTTACGGGAATCTGGCAACTTTTTTTCCGGATTCTTCACATTTCCGGCAATAAAAAATTATGGCGTGATTAATTGAAATAAAAACAATCCTATGTTTTAAGTTGGACGAAATGACACACAGTATGCAAAATTATATTATGATCGGTTGAGTAGTTTCGGAGTCCATTGCCGACAAACACTGTGACACGTATATTTTATATATAAAGATTTCCTTAATTTCAACAAAGCTTAATGACCTGATAAAGAAAATTCTCATATGCTTTTCTCTCACTATAATCTCTATAACCCAATTAATATAATAGAACGTTAGAAAAATTTTAGGTTTCAAACTTTTAAAGAAATTTCGTACTTATACGTACAATCCCTTTGATCAATCTCGTCAAATTGGAATATGATGCCCATTCAAAAGATGTCACCAAATGCTGTCATCTTCATTTTCTAATTATTATTGTATTGCACTATATGCTTAGACTGTTTTCTACTATTAGCTGAATATCGTGACATTTGGCGAAGTCTTTTGATTTGATGAAATAAGTCGACTGTATTATACGTAAGAACTAAAATTTCCATAGACGAAGTAGAATCTAACGACAAAAACTTTTTGGTAATAATGAAATTTAATTTCAATTAGGAATCAAAACTTGAAAATTCATTTTTTTTACGAAATGCTCTCCAGTGTTTCAAGATGTATTAAATTGCTTTGTTAAATTACCAAAATGCACTGTTTAATGTTCAGAATAGAAATTAAATTAAAAATCTTACTAAAGAATATAATTCTTGTGCATGTAGAGTTATTTACAATCAAAATTAACAAATATTTCTCTGACATAAAGAAATATCAAGACTAGAGATTCGCCTTTATGTCTTAATTTACCTAGAAATTCGAAACTTACTTTATTTATCATACTTTCAACTGTCTTCAGAATGCTTTATTTAAAAGGGAAATATTACATTGGAACTTGTTTTTTTTTTAATCTGAGAGAAAAGAAATTTTTAGTTTCATTGGCAGCCTTGGATATTGGTACAAGCCTTAGGTGTTCTACAAAATTGTATCCATTTTTTCTTCTCGCAACAGCTATAAATGTACCATAAACTCATTAATTACAATGTTACTTTTTTATATATCATGTAAAAAGAACTATCGGGAGTTACTTTTACAAGCATTTCTTATTGCTGTTTAAATAAACTTCAGTATGTTGCGTAATTTATCACACAGTAAATGACACTACTTTTGTGTAACCATTAGAGGTGAAAATGTTTTTAGGGTTGAAGTAATAAAGATAAAAAAAATATCATTTCTGAAGATTATTTTATCCTGTGCCTTAATGCGAAAAGAGATACTTGTCTGGATATTTTTTTAAACAAGTCCTTTTTTTTTGCTCAAATATTGTTATACTAATAACAAAACACAGAATTTGCCTTTATATTTTACACATGGCTATTGTTTTCGTTATTAAGAAATATATTTTACTTTCATAAATAGAATAAACGAGGAACATATTTAAAGAAAAAAAAAATAATTAGTAGAATATTTCTGTTTTTTAAAAAAAAGTTTAAAGTTCCATCAAATAAAAAGCCATCTCTAAGGTATAAAATTACAAATTCTAAGATTTGCTTATATATATATTTATGTATAATCAAAATTTCTCTAAGAGAGAAATGAATTAACAAGATTAATACTTAAAAGAATAGCAATTGCTAGATAACCAGACAACAGAATTTAAAAGGAGACATGAAAAATTGAAATAACAGAGTAAAATATAAAAATATAAAAGAATGGATGCTACCTGCTGAATTTAAATATTATAAATTTTCTCATTTATATTAATATTATAATCAGAAACTATATATCTTATTGAAGGAAATGTTTTGTGTAAAATCTTGATATTGTTGCGAACAAAATTTCTAAAATCCTCTTTAACAATGAAATCACTTTCCATTTTCGAAAATACTTTACCATTACATTATAAGCAGTGGATTATAAATTTCTTTACGCTCCATGCCAATACTTATTTGTTGCGGCAAAATCCTTACTAGTTTTTGTGGAGATTCCAATATATATTGAGTTTCTTGCTCTAAAATCTGGTATTAACTTTTGGTCTTCTATTTCTGTAATTGTCTTGCACTAAACTTGTCTCACGAAACCATTGAAATAGTTTTACGTTTTTCATATGGTTTTCTTTTAAAATAAACCGTAAAGAGCGCAGTTTTCTGAATTCCTGATAAACTCATTTTGCAAAGAAAAAAAATAGCACTTTTTTTTTTTTACTATCGCGCAATTCGAGTACGTGGAAAACAGAAACGATTAAAATTAACGAAATAACAAACTTATAAGTATGAGATGAAATGACAAAATTAAAACAAGGTGAAACACGAAGACTTCCTTAGTTGGAGTGCTGGAAATTTTAGATCTTTTTGTTTAATTTATTCAGGTACGAAAAAGAAAACATTTTGGAATGAGGTTTGATGACGGGATCTGGAAAGAAATATATATAGTATCATTTCTAAATTTAGTGCTAAGTAAAAAAATATTCGCTTGGAACAGAAAATGTAAAAAAGTATTTAGCAAATTCAATATTGCCATGTCAAAATCGTTTGGCTCTAAAACGTATAACAGGGGGAAAAAATTAAATTCCAAAAATTAGATTAGAAGTATCTGCAGACTAAAAAATATGATTATATTCTACTAATTAGACTTTATATTTAATCATTTCTAGGAGTCCAAATTTTATGTATAAAATGCCAGTTTTGTACTTAAATCAACAAGTAAGTAATAATGAGTGTTTTACGAATTTTATACAGAATATAATTAACATGAAGAAAAAAAATGTTTAAAATATTTTCTCAAAGGAGGAATATATATACACTGGTGTCCAAAAGTTAAGCATAATTGATAATTATGTGAATAAAGAAGGAAATGTAAATCAGAATGGTGAGAAAAGTGATATGCGAGTGTAAAATGGTTATAAAATAAGGGAGCAAATCAAAAGAATGATAATAATTAATTTTATTATCCAAAGTACCAGTTTGAATAAAAACTGAGCATAGCAAAGATTCAAACTTTAAAGAAAAAATGAAAGAAAACATTAAATAAAATACTGATGCTGCAGTTTAGTAAGGCGTGTGGTCACCTCTGACAGCCAGGCACGCTGCACAGCGATTTACCATACTTGCTATGAGATGATGAATGAGTTGTGTGATCAAACGGTTCCAAGCCCCTTGGAGAGCTCTCATCAGCTCTCATCACCTGCAAACTCTTCTGATTTAAATCTTATCGAGCAAATCCAAACATGCTCGATAAGATTTAAATCAGAAGGGTTTGCAGGCCACGACATGTGCTGGATGTTTTTCGTTTCAAGGAAGTCATCAATCAGCACCGCTCGGTGACATGACACATTATCATCCATGAATATGAAGTCAGGACCGACAGCACCTCGAAACAAACGAACATAAGGATCAAAAACTTCGTCTCTGTATCTTTGAACAGTCACAGACCCCGTGTCAAAGAAATGAATGTCTGTGCGTCCTTCCATCATGATGCCTGCCCATACCATTACTCCCCTCGATGGAAAATGATGTCTTTTTGTTATGTTTCTTGGTTCAAAAGTGTTCCACGTTCTCTCGATATCGTTACCCGCCGAGAATCGTTACTCAGACTAAACCGGAACTCGTCCCGAACATCACATTGACCCACACTCCCACAATCCAATGTTGATGTTTCAAACTCCAGTTCAAACGAGCGCGTTTATGCGCAGACGTGAGAGGAATGCAAACTGCTGGTCTTCTGACATACAGGCTAGCATGATTGAGTCTCCTGTAAACAGTTTGTCTCGAAATTCGTATTCCTGTGGTGACTGTGAGCGCCGAACCCAGTGCTCTGGCAGTACTGCCCCTCTGACGACTCACACTTATTACCAGATATCGGTCTTGGCGAGAGGTTGTGACTCTTGGTCGACGTGATACTGGTTGTCGGGTAACAACTCCCGTTCTTTGAAACCTCTGCCACAGTCTTGAGATCACAGACTCGTCCACATTCAGAATTCGAGACACTTCGGTTTGTGATCCTTAGGATTCCAGCATTCCAACGATTTTCCTTTCGTAAACATGCCCAATTGGCGTCTTTGTGCCACCATTCACCTTGTTTGATGGTTAACAACATTCTCTCGCACAGCAGTATCACGAAACTTGTCTGAACTCCCTATGCTGCGTGAATCGGTTTTTCCGCGTTCCGACATGCGAAGGTGTTTCGCGCAGGACGTAGTCGACTGAAGAGTTTTGCATAAACCCAATGTTTCCTCTTCACCCAACTAATATCCGCAAGAAATTTGGAATAATTTTACGAATATTTACTCCATGTTTTTCGTATTTTACAATTTATGCTCAACTTTTGGACACCACTGTATATATATATATTCTTCTGTGCATATTTCCAATAAAAAAATAACACCTTTTATTGTTAAATTGATGACACATTTATTAGAATACGAATCAGAAGATTTAAATTGACTTTAAAATCCGTGATTATGATATATTTGTGCGTTTTTATATTCTCGCAATATTTAATTTAAAAAAATGATTTCAGTTAAATTATTTCTTTCCTAATGATTTTAAAAAGACTTTAAGAAATACCTTAAAATTGTTAACAATCAAAAATTACTTCTTTTTTCTATAAGCTAAAGAGGTTATTTGTACAGTTATAAGGAATGTAGAAATATACTTTACTAATTAAAGTATTAAATATGCAAACTATTCCAGGATGAAAATAAATAATGAGATTCATATTTTCTTTATAAAGTAATTTTACATTTACTGTTTTGTTACAAGTAAAAAAAGATTTTGAGATGAAGCAAATTTTTAAAAGAAATCTTGTGCTAAGTTTACGTTGATTGTCTCTTACGAATTATAAAGTTCTTCATTGGTTCCAATATCTAATAGTTATTTTTATATAAGGTTTTAAAAAGCAACGAATTTCAAATAACGCTGGGGTTTCTTGTTTCAGTTGCATCTTCTTGAAAGTTGACATGGATGGTCTTCATAGTATCCGAAAAACATAAGTCCTTTTTATAGTATAACTTCTATATTTATTACAAGTCATATAATTATTTTGTTTACATTTAAGACATTCAATCGGATTTGAAATTTCAATTTTTCTGTGAAATTTCCATTAGTTTTAAGATATAAAAATATGCTTTCGAACATTGTACCTTTAACAAAGATATAAAAGAAATTTCAAATTCTGGAGTGAAATTTTTAGCGAAAAACAAACAAAACATATGATTTTTTTAGTTAAAAAATCTTTAAATAAATAAGCAAAATCTAAAATTTTTATTTATTAAACAATGCATTTTTTTTTTTAAAAAAATGTATGATTTCCAAGCAAAACTTCAAGAATAAAAAGTATTTTGGAAAGAAAATATTTCTCCTAAATTCCAGTTTTAGTAAAAGGAACAGAATGCAATGTTTTAGAAAACTATTCAAAAAGACTCTACAAAAAATGAAAAAGGCTTCCATTGAATAACTATTTAATAATATACTACTGTAATATATCTCCTAAGTATCAGTCTAATAAATTTAGTGTTTGTATGCTAATTCGCTTAAAGCAAATTTCCATTTTATGATTTTTTTTTTTGATATTGCGAATTTATTGTTATTTTTATAAATATATTTAATTCGTAAGTTTTGTCCGTCAAATTATATGTTTTATATATTAACCAAAATATAAAAACAATGCATTTTGAATCATAAATTTGTTCTCTTAAATACAGTTATTAATCATATATTTCTAATGAAACGTCGTACGTTTTCGAAATCCTTCAATTTATCGAGGTTATCACTTGACCCTTTAATTTGAACATTTAACAATTTTCTACAAATATTTTTAACAACATTTGGGTACATTATCGCTGATATAAAGATAATTCTTCATTGAAATTTCTAGTTTAATTTTTTTTCGCTTTAAAGTAAACTAACCAGTTTGCGAATTATGCAACTATCTAAACTTTTAAGAAAATCATGAGTTAAAAATTTTTGAAAACGTTCCTATATTAAACAAGGTTAGTCCAAAATATAAACGAAGCGAAATGTTCCTAACTAATGAAGCGAATGAGTGTGCATCTATACGAGTCCATTAAATAGCTCACGATACTCATCGACGACATATTTTAAAAATAGTAATGTTTAATGAGACACGAATTTGCCGTAATACGGCTTACATTCTGCAAATCAAGTTACACATTAACGAAACTTACATTTCAGAAACTGAGTTGTGCACAGCAGCGCCATTGCATGGTCAATATTTCAGCACAAGGTTTAAAGCGTCGTATTGTGATGCATCACTAATAAATTATAGTTTAAAAAAACTAAAAAACTCTCTTTTATAGTGAATTGAACTTAAAAGTAAAAAATTAATTCTTAATATAAGAATGAAATGTTTAAAACGAGAAAATTGATGTCATTGGGGTAAAAAGCTTGGGGTGGTCTATATTAATTGTTATAATTTCTTGCTAGTTATATTCCTAAATGCTGAGTTAGCGTAAAAATATAGTACAAAGCACCCCACGCTTTTACCCCAATGACATTAATTTTCATGTTAATCATTTATTCTTATTTTAAGCACTATTTTTTTACTTTTTAGTTCAATTCACTATAAAACCGTGTTTTTTAGTTTTTTTGAACTATAATTTATTTTTCATTTTTTAGTTCGATCTACAATAAAAGAGCTTGTTTTATTAGTTTTCCAAACTATCCTTTACTCGTCCTTGAGTTTGATATAGGGACCCGGGGGGGAGGGCTTCTGGAATTAGCCTTGCTCTTCAATAATTATTAATTTAACGGGTCTGAAGGGTATTTATCCTCTCCGTTTATGGGGCCTCGGATCAGTCCCGTATCGTTATATTTCAAAGATATAACGATACTCTATAGATACAGGTCAAAAAAATAAAATTGTTTTTAGAAGAAATATTAGATGCCAATCGTATTATCACCTTTAAGCGTATCATCACTTCTAAACGTATTGTTTCTAAAAAAAAAAATTCTGAGCAGTTAGAACATAAATTTTTGTTTTCATGTGCACGAGTCTTTTTTTTTTTTCATTTCCATTTTTAGAAAAACTAGACATTATATTATGGTAAGAAATTGCTGAGGCACCCACCCTTCTCTTTCGGACATAAAGAATAATTTTTGTTTTTTTTCTTCCATTAACCACAAATGTATTCGTTTTTAGGGTTGCACCTTAATCTTTTAGTCGCTTATTCTGAAATTAGTCGCAAAATCTCTGGAAATGGTACATCGAATTAGTCGCCAAATCTGAAATTAGTACATGCAATAAGTCACCAAATCTGGAAATCGTTATTCCTGATGCCCTGATCAGGATAATGGAACAAAATTATGAAATTATTGTATTGTCATAGGTCCTTGACAAGTGTGCGAAATTTCGAAATAATTTGACATTTTAAAGCGGGTAAAAATCGAGTTCAAAGATTCCGTTACAAACAAGTGAAACTTATAAAAGCGTGTTAAAAATGACCCAGTTACACCATTTTCTTTCCAATAGAACATTCAAAAATAGTGAAAGAAAAGTTGTAATGATTTTTTATGATAAACGTTGCAGTAAAAAATTACTCTCATTTAAAGTTTCCCTTGAAATGTGCAAATAAATTATATTTTTGGCAATACAAATTACATATGATATCCAGATTTTTACAATTATTGAAACTAAGAGTGTGAACTTAATATACATAATGAAAAATAGCCAATTTTTTCATCTAATAATGTAAGAAATGAAATTCATTCGGTTATATTTTCTTAGTTAAAAAATATGTTCATATTTTCTTAATAGATATATTCTACCATACTCACAAATGTAGAATAATTTTTTAAGTAAAAAAAAAACCCTGTATATCTTTAAAATTTGGCTAGGAAATTTTTATAGCTTTTTTTTTCTCTTAAGGAAAAAAATTGAAAATCAACCCTAAAATTCTATTTTTAAACTCCAGTCACATAAAAAGCAAACGATATAAATTTTAATGAGCTTTCTCGTAACCATAGTAATCTTTTTTCAAATACTGGCTGCAACCAGTTCAGTTCAGACATAAAAAAGAAAAAATACTCGGAGAGAAACTTTATTTTTACTTCCCAAAGCTTAAGAAATGATGTTAGGAATTGCATTCTCGAAGTAAATTATGTAGCTTTCGTAACTGAATCACTTAACATCGAAGTACTTTCGATCTTATTTAATAATGCAAGTCAAAATATAACTGTTTGTGTCACTCAAAGACTTAAAGCCGGGAATATTGATTTTAGCAATACATAGAATTCTGTCTAATTTAATATCCTTTTAGATATACGTGAGAACGTATGAGGATGTACTTCGTAATTCTGAATTACGGACAAGGGACGAGAACAACACGAGAGCTGGTACCTCACTCTTTTCACTTCCACACAACTTCATTTATTTGTAGCCCAGTTAATGAACAACAAAACTTTAGTTAAACATAGCATTGTTTGATAGGCGCAGGACTTGAACTTAGATTGGACTTGAGTTTCACCGATTAGAAACTGGAGAGCGTGCAATTTTGGCTAATGAAGCTTTTACGAATGAATGAAAAATGCAGATTAATGATGAAAGAAATTATGAGTTAATTATTTTCTTTTTGGAAGGAATTTAAAAAGTTTAAAAGAATGTATAATTTTTGTGCAATTATTACTAGTTCTGACATATTTTTGAATGAAAGAAACTGTTATTGTGTTTTACATTTTTATTTGATCTGCAGGATAAACTTGGAAAATATGGGCAGATTTAAGCAAATACATCTATTACACGTAATGGCTTTGAGTTGAGTCGCATTTTCCCTTCGCCATTGGTATTACTCAAGTGACATGGCGACTGTGTTATTTATTCGTGTTGTTGTGCAATTTAAACAGCAATTCAAACAGAGCATTTCTAATTAAATATAAAAAACTGATACTTCGAATTGTTGCTATATTTAAGTTATCTCACTTAGGATTTAGCATCAAAAATAATTAATTTTTCATGAAACCTATAAATGTCTGTACTCTTATGTGAGTGTAGTATCCGTTGGAGGGAGAGAGTGATTTCGCGCGGGCGTTCTTTTTTCCCTTTGACACTATTAATACCAACTATTGAATAATATCAAAAGGGATAATATGGGCAGCAATATTAAGGATAATATGGGCAGTACTGAAATTTGATGAAGTAATGCTTTCCAACCCTACCAATGGATCATCCTTTCATCCTACACATCCTTTGAACTCCTTTTCCATCCACAAACCTCTTTTTTATAATAACTTAGGGCCAAGTTACAGCAACATATGACTCATATATTGTGTCTAATGGATTCTCAAAGTTAACAGCATTATTTTTTTTGAAGAAGGTGAGTCCAGTTTTAACACTGAAAAGAACCTGCTGGAATCGTGAAAAACAGAACTTTTGAAGAGAGACTGACAACTGTACAAGGTCTATAGAAGAGAGTTGCAACGGAAGTCATATAGAAGGTGTAGGGGCAAAACGCAGTGCAACAGCTAGGACCAGCAAGCCCAAAGCATCCTGCATTCGTCCTGTAGGTGGCGCTAACTATTGTAATGAAAGTCAAAGACAGGAATGGGTGCAATGTAGTAACTCGAGCCCAGGCTGGCTCCAGGAGGAATGTGTCGAGTTAGAAGGTGACTCCTTCTATTGTAATTAGTGTAGCGTATTAAACAAAGACAAATCCTCATTTTTATTGTTTTTCTTAAAGTTTATAATAATTTGTGTTAATTTAATAGTATATCTGAATTTCCTCATTTGATACTTTTTAATTCATAGATATTTTTGTCTGATAAAATCTGTTCCATTACAAAGGTTTAATTTTACTTCTTATCATTTGCCAAACCTGTAATTTGTGTAAAAATGCATTTCTGTTTGGAAAAGGTAAATGTAGAGATGACAGTTCCTCTTGTCTTTTTTATAATACATCCCACCTGTATTTCCTCCACAATTGTAACCATATTACCTAAAGTATTAGGCGAACAAGGGAAATTGCAGAATTTGTTTAAGAGCTTCTTTATACACATAGCAAAAAGCGTTAGAAGTTTGTCCGTATACCATTAGAAAGACCATACTCTAAAGTTTTAAATATCTTAATTTTGGAAAAATAGAAATTTTTTTAGTGTAGTATATTTTCAATTAAGCCCATATTTACCTGGTTTACCCTACTTGTTCCAATTTTCTTGAAATGTGTTAAATATTATTTTTTATAGATAACCAAGTCTTCCATTAGCTAAAAATACGCAAATTCAGAATTTTTGTGTCTATCATATTGCAAATTTTTTTTTAAATCTTTATACAAATCTTATTACACAACTCCCTACTTAGAAATTTTATATTGATTATCGATAAGTAAAATAAAAAAACTTTATTAATCTAAACAGGAAGTTAAACCTGTGTGTTATATTTTTTTTAATGTGAGTATTCTGATATTTATTGAGGCTCTATTTTTCCTTATTTAAGTAATTTTGTTTCATAAAGTTTTATAACTTTATAAAATTACAAAAGATACAGAATATTTTCAATATGAGACGAAATTCTGAGACAGTAATAATAAAAAACAGAAGAAAATGTTCTTTTTATATAAAACTTTTTACCATTTATAACACTGAGAATTTTGTACAATTACTCCGAATCAAATTATAAATTACTGCTATCAAGCATTTCTTTAAAATAACTAGACTTTTATTAATTCCTGATTTTGCAGCTAGTGTAGTTAAAACTTACAATTAATGTGGTTACACATATTTTAAATCAACTTCATTAAGAAAATATTGCTCAACTAAAGAACATTGTATCCCTACATTTCTGCATGTTACTGCTTATGATGAATGTATTGTATTGGCATATACCACATGATAAATAACTATACATGATAAATAACTGGACAGTTACATTGCATTAAATTTTTTTGATGTAAAACGAAGCAATACTTTAATTAATTGTTAAGTAACGAAGAGAAATCACATCCCATAAATAAGTTTCCCTTATTGCACAAAGCATCCAAAGTTTAGATATCGTGATTTAATTATTTTTTAAAGTTCCTTATTAATTTAAATACACTAAATTATGTTTCACGTACCATGATACATGGTTTTGATTACTTCTTACCGTTAATATTCCATGTGTTTTCTTTTTTGTATTTGTTTTTCTAATTCTTAAAAATATTCCGTTCTTCTAAATTACTTATTCCTGAAATACGCCTTACAAATTATCCAAATAAGAATCCTGTTAACTTTTAAGTTATGTTTATACTTTGAGTTATATACATAACTAGCTGTTACCCGCCCGCTTCGCTGGGTATTTCATGATGTTTTATAAATTTTTATTGCTTATATATATGTATAAATTATTGATATCTAAGTCCTAGCATTAAGAATTCGATTGAATTGAAAATATACTTATACCTGTAACTGTCACCTGTTGATAAAAAAAAGGGCAGAACTCATCTAATTTGTATTTTCTAAAAATCTCTAAAATTGAAGCATAGAATGATGTTTGCTCTTTCGTAACTCAAAAACCAAGTGGATTCCCGCAAAACCAATTTTCGGTGGATCTCTACTCCGTAAATTGAACATGCAAGCCAAATTTCAAGTCTAAATCTAACAGAAAAAAACAAAAGTTTTACTATCAATATCCCCGTAATCCTGTTGAGAGCCGTTTTCCAAAATTACCACTCTTAGCGGATTTCAATTCAACAAAAGAAAAAGGCAAACCAAATTTCATTATTATAGTCCTTGTAGCTCGAAAAAAGTAATTTTTTTTGTCAATACGTCCCAGTAACCCCCTGCTACCCCCCAGAACTTGATTTGCTTAAAATTTATTCTTAGTGGATCCCTATTCAACAAAAGAAACATGCTTAACAAATTTCAAGTATATGGGTCTAACAATTAAAAACAGGAATTTTTTTCTGTAACTCCTCTTGACCCCTCGCAAACATCTTTGGGGGTCAATTTTCATTTTACTCTTTGTTAGAGGAACTCTATTTCATGAAAGGAACATGCCTACCAATTTTCAAGCAGGATGATCAAGTAGTTTAAAAATGGAAATATTTATCGATTACGCCTCTTAATCTCCCGAAATTAAACTTAGTAGTTGATATTCCCGAAACCCATTTTGTAGCGGTTCTCTACTTTACGAAAGGAATCTGCTTATCAAATTTCAAGACTGTACGTCTAACAGTTTAAAAATGGGGATAATTGTCTATAACGCCACTTGAGCCCCCGCAACGCCACTTCTGGGTCTGTTTTCACAAAACCCATTTTTTAGGGGAATTGCACTCTATGAAAGGAATCTGCTTAGCAAAATTTGAAGACTGTGCGTCCAATTAATTAAAAATGCAAAAAAAAATAATCAATAACGCCCCTTGAACCCCGCAACACCACCTAGAGGTCGATTTTCACAAAAAACATATTTTGCAGTGTATTTCTATCCTATGAGAGGAATCTGCTAACCAAATTTTAAGACTGTGAGTCTAATAGTTTAAAAAAAGAAATAATTATTTATATCTGCCCTTAACCCTACGCAACACCCCTTGGGGGTCAATTTTCTCCAAACCCGCTTTGTAGCGGATATTTACTCCATGAAAGAAACATTCCTACCAATTTTCAAGCAGGTAGGTCAAGTAGTTTAAAAACGAAAATATTTATCTCTAACGCCCCTTAAACCACTGCAACGCCACTTAGAGGTCTGTTTTCACAAAACCTTCTTATAGCTGATCTCTACTCTATGAAAGAAATCTATTTATCAAATATAAAGACTGTGCGTCTAATAATTTAAAATTGGACATAATTATCTGTAGCGCCCCTTAAGTTCCGCAACGTCACTTGGGGGCAATTTTCCCGAACTCATTTTGTAGCGTATCTCTACCCTATGAATAGGAATGTGCTTACTAAGTTTCAAGACTGTACGTCTAGTAACTTAAAAATCGGAACTTATAACGCCCCTTAAACCCCCGCCCCCGCAACACCCCTTGGCGGTCAATTTTCCCAAAACCCATTTTGTAGCGGATATTTACTCCAGGAAAGAAACTTACCTACCAATTTTCAAGCAGGTAGGTGAAGTAGTTTAAAAACGGATATATTTATCTATTACGCCCCTTAATCCCCCGCCACGCCACTTAGAAGTCTGTTTTCACAAAACCCGTTTTGTAACTGATCATTATTCTACGAAAGGAATCTATATATCAAATTTAAAGACAGTGCGTCAAATAGTTTAAAAATGGAAATAATTATCTATAATGCCCCTAAATCCCCGCAATGCCACTCGGGGGTTGATTTTCACCAAATTCATTTTGTAACGGATCTCTACTCTCTGAAAGGAATCCGCTTACCCAATTTCAAGATTGTACATCAAGTAGTTTAACCATGGAAACAATTATTATTAAAGCCCTTAACCCCGTAACGCCCCTTGCTTTTCGAATTTCGGAAAATCCGTTCTTAGCTGATGTCTACTTTATCAAAGGAACATGTCTACCAAATTTCAAGTCTGTAGGTTGAATAGTTACAGAGATTTCGTGATTAGTCAGTCAGTCAGTCAGTCAGTCAGTGAGTGAGTCGCTTTCTCCTTTATATATACAGATAACATTTTGTGAAGTTATTTTGAATTTTTGGGTAGTCTAATACATATATGTTATATATATTTAGATATATAACTAGTAAACATGTAATTCACTAGATTTAATAGTGTTTTTGATGAGAGAATGGTGCTTGAAATCTTTATGTTGTATATCTCAGATAAAAACTGGATTTTTAGAAGAATTTCTTGGAAATCCACCTCTATAGCAAATGTTAAACTTCAAGCATGACCACAGCATACACGTAATTTAGTTATTTTATTATATAATAAATTATATTCATAGTATCCATCAGGGGCTTAGCTACTACCGTATGAATGATACGGGGACCCAAGCTACAGGGGCCCTAATACATGTAAACAAATAATTGAAAAATATTAAAGGGACCTCAAAGGAATATTGATACTGAGTCCACTCAAGACTAGCTACGCAAGTTGTATCCATATAAAAAATATTAAATTATGAGTTTGAAAAAGATTGTTAATAATTTCTTTTTACTCCCAAAGAACTTCATCAAACTTTATTACACTTTTTCCCCAACTCCGATACATTTGCATATTACTAATTGAAATATACTTTTAATTAAAATTCTTTATGAGTAGATATCTAACCGGAGAAAATTATCTTGCATATAAATTAATAATGAGTTTTCTTAATCGTCTGAAGGTTTAATGAACACTTTGCTATTATGAAATTTTAAAAAAGTTAATGCTCAGTATTCACATTATGTGTTTTATTACATTTCCATATAATCATCTTTAGATAGAAAATTAGTATTTTTTTTTGGTATATACAGTCATTGTCTTTTGTAGCAGGTTTATATGTGCTATTTAAAGTTATTTGCTATTAGTTTTATTAATATTTTCTCTTAATTAACAATAAAGTGTTCACAAGCACACACAGATTCTCGCAAAATTTTAGATTCATTAGTTTTCTAATGGAACTGGTTTTGTTTTTCTTAGATATCATTATCAGTTGGTTAATTTAAATTTTAATAACAAAAGCACTCTGCGCTTTCTAAGCTAATCTAGCATACAATTTCAATAAAAAACTTTGATTACCACGAAATATTTTTACAGTACAAACCTAAATTCTGCGTCGAAAGAAATCTTTGATCATTTGAGAGTTACTGAAAACATTTCAGTCCAAGTTTTCTAAAATACACTTTTAATAAATGTATTGTTTTGTTTTATCTTTTATTTGAATCACAAGAAGGGCTTGAACGAATAAGTTTATTTTGAGTCGAAAATATGTTAGAGCAAAGCATATTTTATATGTGATTTATGTGCATCATCTCAAAGGGGTTATTTTAAAACTGACATACTTTTTTTCGCAACAGAAAAATATTTGAAACGCGAGTTCTTTCATGAAATTTTTGCTTTTATTAATAAACTCATGATATTTGTTTTGTTTCCGTTTTGTTGTTGAAATTTTTGCTTTTTCCGGTATTATTTCTTAAATAAAAATAATTCACTTTTGTTTATTCAAGACTTAAATTTATCTAAAATGAGCATTTTAATACATGATTGGCATTATCTACGATGTAGTCTTTTCAGGGGAGGTTGGCCACCCCTGCTGTAACGCAAAGGACTTCTAATCCAAAGGTCGTGGATTCAAATCCTACCTGAGATAGCCTAATTTCTAAATTTTTTTATTATACTATTTTATTTGAATATTTGAATTTAATTATACAATGAATAAAAACAGTAAGAAACAAAAAAAATCGTTCAACACCATTTATAGAAAGGAAAATGGAAAATTTTAAGAAAAATCGCTTTCTATTTCATCACAATCTTATGATTCTGTCATACGTATATACATATTTATATTAATTGTAACTATTTAATAAAAAGTAGCTAAAATAATTTTTTTCTTTGTTGACTTAAGTAGGAATTGCTTAAAAATTTTTATATTACTTTTTTATTCTTGTTTTCTTTGTAGATTTCTTTTTCATGGGTAAAATATATAAAATAAATAGATATTGATTTACAAAAAAAAGTATTAATAATTACTTTTTATAATAATAGACAATGTTTACAAATTTAAAATTTTTTTATGTTGTTTATAAATTATATTAATAGATAAATCTCTCTATTTAACGAATTTTCCACATCACGAACTTTTTTCGAGATTTAGCGACTTTGTTAAATATAGGTTCCACTGTACACTCAAACCTGTTTTTGTCTTTTTTTTATGCGATTTTTTTTTTGTGCGGTAAATAAAAATTTCAATCAAATTGAACATAATTGACGAAGTTATCAATAAAAAAATCAGTAGGATTGATCGGTCATTTAGTTTTTTCGATTTTTTATATGAGTAGTCCATTTCCAAAACTCTCTATTCGACATTTAAAAAAATACAAAATAATTATGTCATATGCAAGCTCTCTCTCAGAGAAAGCTCTCTGTTTCAAAGAGAACCCGATCATATGACAGCAGATAAAATCTATGCAGGACTCGAACTCTGTCATAAATTAGAATGTCATTTTCTTGCAATCGATGCCAATTCTGAAAGAACTTCAAAATTCCAAAAGGAGCTTCAGTCGTGCATATCTGGCTACCGGGACATATACAAGCGTCTAGTGAAACAACAGTCGTCGCAAAAACTAATCACTGACTATATGGTTCCTGAAAAAAAGTCAACTCTAAACGAGTGTGAGATTGTATCTTCAAGTGACGAAAGCGATTTTGAACCAGTTTATCACAGGACAGTTCGCGTAAATTGTCAGACTGCGAAGGATAATGTTTATACGTTTTGAAAAGTTTTGTATGTGTAAAATAATCACATAATATGTAAATAAAATATTTAAAAATGTTCGCAAGTGTATTTTTTAAATCAGATTCCAAAACGTTTGGTGAAATTCCAGGTATGTACTAGTTATTTCGTAAGGTTTTGAGTTATTTTAAACGTGAGACTTTTTTTATGCGGTCCCTATCCACCACATAAAAAAAAAATTTAATTGTGTTCCGAAAACTATATTTTATAGCTATTCGTGAAGTTTTGTGCAATTTTTTAATGCGTTTTTTTTATGCGGTCCCTATCCACCGCACAAAAACAGGTTTAAGTGTATATATATTTTGTATAAAAAAACCCTTGATTTCTTTATTCTGAATTACTTTAAAATGTTTTTGAAAATAAGCATTTATAATAACCTTAATTTTTACTTTAAAAAGAAACACAGCTTAGGTTATTACTGAAAAATATAATTATACTTTAGACGTTTTAAGGTTTACAAAAACAATTTAATAATTATTTTGAAGCAAAATAATGAAAAAGCAAAGCTCATTCAAATTACTTGTTATTCAATTCCTTTTTTAAAAAGGTTTAAAAGTCTTTGAAGTTTATACGTATCTCATAAACTAATTAACAAAGAAATTGGATTTGAAAACTGCATTATAAAGACGGAAAAATGATTCGAAAACTGCATTACAAGAAAAAATGTTTCATTCGTTTATCTTACATTGCATCAAAAATTTGCGAAGGTTAATTATAGAAACTTCAGTGACTGGTTTAGAAATGAAATATTATAAAGTAAAACATTGATTTTTATGATTGATTCTGTTTGGAAACACAGGAAATTAGAAGAATAATTCTATTTGAAGGAAAATAAATTTCTTTAATTTTTATTCGTGTTCCTAAAGTATTAATATTTGTCTTCAAACGTTATTAGATTTTTAAATTTTTGAATCATTCTTAGTATAGAAACTTTGTAAATATATCAACAAGATAATTAGCTCTTTAAATTCTATAACGTAGCAAATGTAGAAATTAATCTCATAAATTTGTTTTAAATTGATTTACAAGTATTTTGTTTTGTAATAAGTAATAAAACGAATGTAAAAGAAATATAACAGTTTGATGATTATTGCCTTGATGTAACAAAAAGTTTTCTAGATGAAGATAATGCTTACTTTGATTTAAAACTCTTTTAAAAAGTTCCTTACTGAGATGCAAAAGAATTTCAAGGCCCAATTTGATTCATCATTCAGAAGCCATTATCACTCCCTATGATGATTTTCAAGACATATGGAGTTCAAAACCATAATCACCTAGTTGACTGTGATGTTCACAGCTCTTATTTCATTGCCTAAATGAGACTTTTTGAATTTAATATTACGCATTCTTGGAAAAAATTAAAATAAAACTATCTTAACTTCATTTCAAAATATGTGAACTAGTTTTACGAGCAAAGTTGACTAGTGTGAAAGAAAAATGTTTAAGATACACACACATATTACTTAAAATTAATAAAATGGGGAATTTTATTTTATAAAGTCAGTTATATGTTTTAATTTAATTAATTACACAAAAAGGTAACAGTATTTTTAAAAAAAGCATTGTTTTGTCAGATTAAATTCTTGGAAACATTTCAAAATCTATATTTTTTATTAAAACCACAGACAAATGTAGTAATTTGCATTACAATTGTATTCACAGAAATAAGATTAGAAATATTAAAGATCTAGAAATTATCTAAAAGACAAAAGGAGCTCAAGTAAAAAAGTTTCTTCTTTTAAGAAAGTATTAAACAAAAAATTGCCTGTGAGATTTTTATATTCTTTCAAACTAATTTCCATTATTTCAGGGATCTGAAAGGCGTGAAAATGTGTGTGTTTTCCTATGGCTTAAAAGTAACTTTTTTTCACTTTCTTTTAATTAGCCTCAAATAAATTTATTTTTGTACTGCTTAAAGCATTTCTTTAAATCTCTGGTTTAAGTGAATAAAAGAAACTAGAATAATTTTTTCACATACATGCATATATAATTATAAGAGCTTAATGCCTCTAATTTTGTTTTTTTAATAAATTCTAAAAACAAAGTATCGATAGACTTTACTTTTACGAGCGCTTTGGCAACAGTTAAGGAAATTGAATTTAAACAAATGAAATATTTTTTTTTTGTATTTGATAGACGTGACAGAACTAATTAATTTGCATTTGTAATTATTTTACTCTTAAAATGTGCATTATCTGCTAGCAAATTAGCACACACACAGGTGTAACAATAATAAGCATTATTATTTCGCTCCGTATGAATTCAACTTTCAATGAATCCAATTGCGTCTTTTAAGTATAACCTATAAAACTTGTCAGTTTGTGCGGTGATTCCAAGAAAAATCGACTAGGGACATGAAATTCACACTATAGAGACACAATGTTGCCCTTAATGATCGATAAAAGCATAGTAGCTAAAGAAGGAACTGTACGTATATAGTATGGAACAAAGCAAAAAAGAAAGGTTTATTTACAGAATGGCGTTTGTGAAAAACTTTATCTGGCGATGAGGAATAACAACAAAACAACGACCCGTAGTCAGGGATATGACATCCACTAATTGCAATAGCTGCTTGAAAACGTCTGTTCAAACTCAGTACCAAATTAACTAGTAGTTCTAGAGTTAAGAGATGCCACGCATCAAAGAGCATTGGTTCTGATGGTACCAGGATGTAACATCCTGTTACACCTGTTCTGATTATTTCGGAGGAAAAGTTCTTGATAAAAGTATCTCCTCAAAGCTTCTCACACATGTTCGATGATATTTAAATCAGGGGGAAACGCAGTCCAATTCTTTCTGCAATATCCAAACTTTCTAAAATCGCCTCAACAGCAGAGGTGCTGTATGGACATGCATTATAATTCACTAAAATTTATTCTGGTCCCAAGGTACCTCGGAACAGACACATGGTAGGATAACTTCATCTCTGTATCGATCTATAGTAGGTGAGCCTATTTTGAAGATATGGAGCTCCTTTTGTCTATTTAACATAATGTGTGCCTCCCCATACAAACATAACATAATGTGTGCCCCGCACTCCAGCTTCACTCTGTAAGGGAGAAGTTATCTCATCCCTCAGTGTGGGAAGGTCGGAAGGAAGATTAGCCATAGTCAATATAACTTCAATTTATTTTTTTGGTACGAACAACAGAACAATTTCTATTAATCTAAGTTGAAAGATGCACCCAATTACAAAATATGGAAAAAAAGAGCGAGGCAAGCGAGAAACGAGAATTCTTCAAAAAATCAGATCACTTACATCTAGGCAATACCTCTAATTCTTAGCGATATAATCTAATTTGATTTTGATTCCTAATTGACAAACAGTCAACTTTAATATTATAATAATCAGCTACAATGTATCCCCGCCGCAATTCACGTTTAGTCAATCACTGCTAGCCGTAGCAGTCTAACCTCTCTCTTTTTCAATTCCTACTATTAGCTCACACTCTCTCTCTCTATATTTATCTTGTTCAAATTTTCAATCCTTAATAAAATGCTTTTTAAAGCACTGAATTGAGCTGAAATTTTATATACACGATTATTTAGGATGACAATACAGTAATTTAATTATAATTAATAAAAATTAATTAATTAAAATTAATTATTTAAATAATTACCCTACAGCCTCGTTGGCATCATTTTTGGCGACTTCGTGGCCTTTTTGGCGACTTGCGCCCAACCTTAAAAGGTTTTTTCTCACATTTTAAAGCGCTCGTTTAAGCTGGAATTTTCTATATACTATTGTTTTGGGTAACAATAAGACAATTTAATTATAATTAATTAAAATTAATTGACTGAAAATAATTATTTAAAGAATTACAGATACAGCCACGTTGGCTTCATTTTTAGCAACTTGGGTCAAAATTTTAAAAAGTTTTTTTTCCTCACGTTTCAAAGCATTCAGTTGAAATGAAACTTTATATATACGATTGTTTTGGATAACAATACGATACTTTAAAGAAAATTAATAAAAATTAATTGCCACTTAAGGCTGTGATTCTGTGTCATATGTATATACATATTTATATTAATTGTAACTATTTAATAAAAATTAACTAAAATAATTTATTTTTGCTGATCTAAGTAGGATTTGATTTTTTAAAAAATTTATATTACTTGTTCTAACTCGAAAGTATAATCTTTATATACAAGTCTCAATTTGCATACTCACATCTTCTTCTTCAAAGGAACGCTTTCAGTTAGTTAAATTTCAAAGACCCATTTTTCCCCAAGAGGATTGTTAGTTAGAAAAGTATGAATAGACCCGTGACAACTCCTATGGTTTCTTGGATGAAACAATGACCCTCCCTCCTTCTATGTCAACGCGTGTTCAGAATCGTTGCTTAGACTGAAACGACTCTCACCAGTAAACAGAGCGTGATTCCTTTGATCGTCCAGTCTTTGTATTCTTGACACTCCTGTAGATGGTGCCGTTGATGGGCTTCTGTTAATGGTATGCTGCATTCAGGACGATGGCAAATAGGCCAGCTTTATGCACTCATCTGGCCACAGTAAACCGTGATGCTTTTCGTCCAATTGCAGTACGCAACTGCTGAGTAATGTTGTCCGGTGTCATTCTCTTGCAGATCTATATACACCGATAATCTCTTGCTGTTGTTTTCTACTGCTGACCACCGCCAGCCTTTGTCACAGCTGTACTTGTCATTTGGAAAACTTTTCAAACTCTTGTGCAACAGATGTCAAACTACGCTTCTCTTCAAGCTTAACGATCGTTCTATCACATGTAAAGACATCCTAATGGTGTTTTGTACCCTTTTTGAACGTATAATTTCACTTTCCCTAGAAGGGAATGCCTGGAAATTCGTTCTTTTGCTCTTTTTTAAATTTCCTTAATATTGAGCACGCGCATTCTACGGGTCTGTGGCCATGATGTCTCCTTTGATGCCTTAGTACTGATACTCGCAAATGCATCACCTTTCTACTAAGCCATCTTTTCACCGAACTGGCTGCAAAAACCTCTTCTGAACAATTTAATCCCTCAATGTTAAAAAATGCATTTGGCTGTTATGTTTTGCATGCTAATTCATGAGTTTTCAAGCTTGGCTCTATACTGAAAGTTAATATTGCTAAATTTAGGAAAGGTTAGATCAGTTTATAAATTTGATGTATAAATAACCTTATTGTAAAATTTTAATAAATTAAAACTGCTTTTCTCTTTTTACAGGTTTATATTTTTAGCATTATTTAACAATTTTTTACCGTTCATCAATGCCTAATCTACATGAATGGTCAAACGTTCGCATGTTTGAATCTCAATTGTGAGTTTTTGTTATTCTATACCATGGTGGGGTTTATTGATAAGTAGGATGTTATCTCACAATATTGAGGTATAACTGCACTGTAATATAGTACTCATAATTGAATCTTTTCCTGTTCCGTGAATTATAGTTCCAGAATAAAAACAATTAGATAAAAGAAAAGTACTAAAATATTTAAAACTTCAATCTTTATATTCTAAAAATATTCCACTTAACTGAAACTATCTAGTTGTAATTTGACCATGAATTGTTTTTTACTGGATGTAATAAATACTTAAAGAATAAGAAATTCTGAACATTCTCAACATTTGTTCTTAATTAATTAGCTCCTTCTATAGTTTTTTTATTAATTTAATCATCTTAATGGCTACTTTTCTATTCAATTAGTAAAACAATTATATCTCTGTACATTCGTACAACATATAAAAAGAAGAAGCATTACTTTTCTTTCATTAGTTACATTCCTTGGAATTTCATATAATTTTTGAAATAAATAAATCACGGCATTTTTTTATAGTAGAATTAGTTTAATTCAAGAACTGACTATTAGAATTTTATCAAAGCTTTGATTTTATCATTGATATGCTTTTAAATTACAATAATGGTTTAGATTCTTGAAATAATTAGGACAATAAAATTCTCAACTATTTCCTTTCAATGTACAACAAAAACTGGTTGGAACTGACAAGAAGTTATAAGAAGGCTATAGTCAAGCGACGAATAGAATATATTATTCTGTGCTAGAGGTCTTGCCCTTTCTAATATTGGTAACAATTTATAAAGGATTTGAGACTCTTTTGCGGTTAGTGTACAACAGGCCCCATTTTTTTGCATGTTAGAATGTTCAGGGGACTTTAGAGAACTGGAACCTAACGATGACTTCAATATTGCAGCCATGAGCCTTTGACCAGGGTTAATCAGTAATTTCAACCCTTAACTAACATTATATTCATAGGTTGATTAAATACTCAAATGCTAGATATTCTAATCATAATGTCATAAAATTAAGTCTGACAATAATTAGCTGCAGTGAAAAACAATGTTTAAAATAGATTTAAGTTATGAAAAAGACTTTCAATAAAGTGTCTTTTAATAGGTACAGTGGGAATTTATATAAATTTCTAAAGAATACTTATGAATATCGAAACAAATACCATATGAAAATAAAATAACTATTCGAATAATGGCAGTTGAATTTAATAGTTAAATATCTCTTGAGTGCCTATTTGGCTTGGGTGCTCTCGGCAAAATTAAATTCCAAGAACACTTTAGCATAATTAGAGCTCAGGTGCTTCCCTCTAGGGAGAAACCTGGTCGGCAAAATTACATTGTGGCAATTGATATCCACCTATATAGTGTCATACTAAAAAGTGAATACTAGCTTCCGGGGAATGTACTAGGTCTGCAATGATAATTACCAATCCGCAGACCCATTAGAAAGAAAAAATTTAAATAGCATAAAATGTGAATAAAATTATCCACTTTAAGGACTTAAAGTTCATAAAAGATTAAAAATATGAAATGAGATTTTCTAATGTATTTCATTTGACTAATTTTCCCTAAACGATACCAAAATTAATTTGATTTACTTTGTAAATATAAAAGTCACGAACTCTTAACACTAAACATTCTTTCTAAAATATTCTTAAAAAACTTTAGAAACTAATGGTATTATTTGCATTCTATGGTCCAGCATTGCATAAGCAACCCGAGTGCATAACTTTCTGTCAATGGAAATTTCCTATTCTCTCTCCGATGCGATTACTTCCTGGTTTGTGTGAGATTTATATATTTTTTCACTAAAATTTCCTTTTTCGAAATTTCTTCTACTTCTTTGTCTAGTCGAAAGGGTCTATTTTCCTTCCGCTAAACCCGGCGTGACACGGGCATTTTCCAGAGTATAACTTTATCACAATGGAAATTTTCTTTTTCCCTCTCCCACTTTTGGGGGACAGTCTGCGCGATGTCGCTTATGTCATTAAAATTATCTTTTCCGGAATGCCTTTAATTTCTTTTTCTTCACAGATATGTTTCTTTTCTCTCCGCTTAGCCCAGCGTTACACCAGCTTTTTCTGGTATAAAACTCTTTAGCCAAATTTTTATCCCAGTGATAAGATCTTTATTTAAATTTCTGTTTTCGACTTGTAATTTACAAAACAAATCTTGTTTTATCTACAAGAAAGCAGACAACGTATGATTCTATAATTAAATAATTAATGTTTTAATCAGTAATAGAAAACAATATTAATTTTAGTTTTAAAAAGTATTAGTTTTCCTCCATTTTTATTAAAAAATGAATGAAAAAATGCTTACCATTATAACTATTGAAACGACTGTTTATTTCTGGATCTTTGATTATTCGATCAAAAATATATAACTATAAAAAAAGAAGTATGGGAGAGAAAACCTAAACATTAGCTTACATTCACTGTATAAGGAAAGATTCAAAATAAAAATAATGCTATCTGATAAAAAAAATCCAGAATTTTCTTATATTTTAAAACATTTTCCACTAAATTGCTTTTATAAAAATTAAGAAAACTATAATCACTTTTCACTCCTGGACAGCTAAGAATAGGCTGAAGAGATCTTCAACACTTCAGTTTGATAGACATCAGAAACAACATTAACTTGAACCACACAAGCCTTGACATCATTCAAGAACCTTGTTTTCCAGTCAAACCACCTCCCTCTGCCAAAATATTTTTGGATCTTCTTGAGCCTTGCACGAAAAAGGAATCTAAGGACACAATTAAAAAGAAAGGCATGGACACAATTATCAGTCCTATGAGGTCTCGTTTAGTAACTGCCTACACTGACGGTTCTTCAGACTCAGAGTGCAATAAGGGTGGATCTGGTGTCTTTCTTAAATACCCAGATAATACAACTTCAAAGCACAAGGTCTCCGCAAGGCTAATTGCTTATAACTTCACATGTGAGCTCTTAGCAATTAGGACAGCCCTGGATATTTACCTTACATGGACAGATATCACTAATTCCGACGGCATCATTGTTCTCTCCGATTGTAGATCTGTTCTTGAGGCCATCAAGAAAGGAAAAAGGGGATTCACCCAAGGAATCAATTCTCTTTTACTTTCCATTGGTGCATTGGGCAAATCATGCACCCTCCAGTGGATCCCGGCCCCTGTTGACATCGAAGGGAACGAGATGGCCGATTTCCTTGCCAATGAAGCCAGAACACTTGAACCTGTAACTTTTTCGACTACGGTCTTTGATGTCAACGCAGTCGCAAAACAAAAGCTCTGCTCAAACCCACGAAAAAAATTCTCGCTGTCAGAATTAAATTATAGCCGAGAAATTACAACAACAATAACCAGACTAAGGACAAAACATTTTGAAGACATGGAGATTCTGCCTGATTCATCCAGATCATTCGTGGAATACAGGCACTGCCCAGGCAAGCAACTGGATCCCAAACACCTTTTTAGCTGTCCTTCCATTGCTGGTGCCCTTTTTAAAATAGACAATGACTACAGCATGGACATCCTATACTCAGATTATGCCATGGATGTTGCCAGGGCAGTGATTCGCGCCTTTGGCAATATTTGACTTATTTATATATCTTTATTTTGTTACATACACCTTTGCACTTTGTCATATACGACTACAACAACAACAAGAAGAAAACTATGAGTTGCAATGTATCAGAAAACTGTTTTTCCGCACATGCTCCATAAGACCTCAAACACGGGAATTCTGTCGTAGATTTACCACAATTATTACTGGAACCTTGGTGGTTGTGGCAAATTTTTTCGTTGCATTTTTATGGCTCCTTGAAATGGGAAAGTGCCTTTTTAAAGAAATTTGATGTATAAAAAAGGCAGAAAAATAGTAGAAATATTTCAACAAAATTACAAAATTCCATACAATTTTTAAAGAAATTTTACAATATTCCATCTCAGTTTAACTTGCACTGTTCAGAAAGGTATACAATGTGCCAATCTACTTGAAAAATAGTTCTACTTTTTTTTGGACTTTAAATCCAAGAAAAGCGATAGAAATTTATAAAATTGGGATTTTAATAATATATTTAAAGTTAATCACGTATAAAAAAAGCATTTATTTTTTAAACACAATCAATAGAGCAATGTAATGAAATTCCATTTTGGCTTAAAACCGATTTTCGATGCAAATTTTTGTCATAGTTTGTAACAATAACATTGTTATAGCAATAGAGCCAAATCGAAGTTCGCATCGAAAACCGGTTTCTTAAAGTTTTTAATTAATATATTTTTAACTAATTGGAATATCGGAATTCAAACGGACAAAATGACTTCCTTAGATCATTGTGGTACTTTTGAGGCTCTTCTGCGTTCAGCGGTTCGTGAAAACATAGTCTTACATTGACAGATACGTTTATTTACCTTCGGATTTTAACAGTTAAGATTTTTATAAATTAATTTACTTTTTAGAATAAAATGCATGTGAATACGAACTGAAGCATTGAATAAAAATATTCTTCTATTAAATTTTCTTCCCCCCACCCATTTGCGTATCAGTGAAGAAAATCACCGGAAAATTCGTTTTAAAAATGTTATAAGTTCAAGGGGACCATATCTAGTTTCAACAGAATGTTAACACTCTTCACTTCATTTATAAGCACCGATAAAAAAGGATATGTCCTATAACTTTTTCCTCTCATTCTTTGAAAGGGTGAGACTAGAAATATCTACGAAGATACCAAATATTGAAATTGAAAGTAAATATTTTTGTAATAGTATATCGTAATCCGGGTTTGGGTAGAATTGTTTGGAGGAATAGAAATTCTTTCTGTATTTTATACAGTATAAAAATGTATAGAGTATATAAAAATGTATACTTTTGTTGCAAACATGTGTTTAACATGATTCAATAAATGTTTTGAAACCAATTTTTTCCACTTTTGCATCGACAAGAATTGCATTTGTTTCATGAGGTTGTTTATTTGATATTTAGGTTTTCAAAAATGTACGCCATGGGTATCAAGCTCAAAAGCTAACTAGGACCAAATAAACGAAGTTTAATTTTAGGTGGGCCACAAAAAAAAATATTCATCGAAATGGTTTGATTCGAATAATATATTATAATAAACATATATAAAAGAACATAAATATAAGAATCTTTTTTTTTTATTCAGCTCACCACACCTACGCCATTGTGTGGACCGAAACACCTTGAAAAAATTAGAAATAACCCGTATTCTCGAAACGTTTGCCCGCTCTTGGCTTAGAAAGTCGATTTCTGCAAAATCTGTTCTTAGAAGATATTTAATCAACAGAAAAAAACATGAATACCCCATGTCGAGTATGTAGGTTCAACAGTTTCGGAAATTATATGACGAATGTGTGAAGGAGAAAGTAGCTTTTTTCACTTGATAATATTACCGACTAAGTATGAAATGGAGGACGTTTTTAGGCAAAGTGGGAAGTACGAGAATTATTACATACTTTGTCTAAGCATTGTATATAATGCCTAGGCATTCTACAGAAGGACCAAAGTTGTTTAGGCAAAGTATGAAAAAAGGTCATTATAAGGCTATTATATCAGTGACGAACATTCCTAAAAAATGCAAATGTTAATCAGAAGAAATAATGAGAGAGCCATTAAAATAAATTATTCAAAATACATAAAGGAAAATTGAAAAGTTGTACCAAACAAAATTCATGTCTCTTTTATAAAGGAAAACAAAATTTTAACATAAAAAATAAGAAATTAAAATTAACCTGTTTGTTGCAACATGGTAGGCTTGAATGACATTTTTCAATACATTTCATTGCATTTTTTTCACGCGAAAACAATTAATATTTTGGTACTTTGTTTTACACATACTTTTTCTTGGCCCAATGGCAAATGACTGGAGATGAATTTCGTGGTCAGGAATATTTTTAATTCTAAGCAAGTTTTTAGGTCACAAAGATATAATTGTGATTTCGCATATACTTGTTTTAAATTTCTTCTGAAGTTCCAAGTCATTAGAAACCATCTTTCCCACTCATTACGAGTGCCAATATATTGGCATTAGGAAAAAAAGTCACAGGTTTCACAATAATGTCTTTTTTTAAAATAATTTTTGGTTTTTTTCTGGCAAATTACACAAAGGTGTGGATGTATAGTTCAATATCATAACGTGTAGCGTTTTTGTATTTGGATGAAAGTTCCTTCGGAATTCTATCACGTTCCTCCATGTCCAGTAACCAAATGAGCATCATGAAATACATAAAATAACTCTAAAATAGGGACGTAGTACCGCGTACCGCTGAAAGTGTCACGTTCATTGCTTATGTTTTAAATTGTTTTGATTAAATAATTTAAATTTAATTTTATTTAAAAATGCTTCAGTATATAAAATTTAGTTACACCAAAAATTAATATAAAGTGATATTAGAAGAAATATTAAGTGGAAAATCACTCAAACACGAGAGAAATACCTCCCCCCCCCCCGTAAATAAAATAGAAATAATTTACCTCTCCTTAAGTGGCCCAATACCAATGGATCCACGAACTGGAGTTCGGGGACGACTGCTGTATAGTACTTGCCTTCTTTACAGGTTAAGGTATCCGACTGGTTGTGTCAACTTTTTTTTTAAAAAAAGGAGATGTGGAGATTTTTTTGTTATTTTTAGATTTTTTTAGTGCATTTTAAGAAAAATGTGCTAAAATTAAGAAGAGAAAAAGAAATTATTATTACTAAAATGGGAAAAAATAGGTAAAAATTGTCAAAAAGTAGCATAAACGCGGCCCATTCTGCACCAAAGGCTTATGAACAAATTTTCAACTTCTTCAATCTAATGTGTTGCTATATTATTCAATTTCGAAATGACCTTCAGGATAAGAGATATTTTCTTTTTTACAAAAACTAGAGCACTTTTTATCTCGGTTACTATATGAAAATGCTTAAAAAGACAGTGATTATATTCACATAAGGGTAGTAAATTTTGTAATACAACAGTGATTGATAAATCTGAAGGTTAAAAATATTCTATTATTATACAGAACTTACAGAAAAAATTTCAGTTAATTATGTTCAAAACTTTTTTAGCAATCACTGACCCCGTTTAAATATTTTCAAAAAATCACATTTCAAGTAAAATGCGTTTGAAAGTATGACATCTTGCTTAAAGTAATGGCATCTGCTTTTACTAAAACACTTGTAGATTTTGTTCCAGTAAACGGAAAATGATAAACTTGGTATTTTTATAAAGCTAATAAGATGGCCCATAAAATAAAGTCATAAAAAATTTGTCAATTTTTGGCAAAATTCACAGTTTTAGGGTAGTCGGATACCTTAAATGAGTTTACTTTTATTTTGCTCAAATATCACATCATAGCTATTCGGCAACCAATAGTTCCTGAGTTCCTTTTTAGCTGTCATTTTGGCTTTTAGTACATCAGTTATTAACTTCTAGTAAGTAGTTTCAGTTAAAAAAATATTCGTTTTTTTTTAAATATTTTTTATTATTTATTTACTTTTTATAAGTATTTTATTTTATTTATTTTTTGCAGCATTAGCTCCAATTTTGGGCAGCTTGTCTTCGAATAGTTGTTTCATGTCTACCGACCGAAAATCCTTCTTGACGCTACAGCTTGCTCCTCCATTTTCATGCAGCACCAGAAAAAAACACTTTTTTGTTGAACAAGTTTAAGTAAAATTCAGTAATTTGATATCTTCGAAGAAATCGCAAATGCAAGTGACAAAGTTAGAACTTGAGGCACGTGTTAAAAGTCTCATGCCTTGCCACACAATATTCGAAACGAATCGGAAATATATTTCATACTTTGCCGGTTTTTCACAAGGGATTCTATAGAATTCCTAGGCAATGCGTGAAGATGAATCATTTCATACATTGCTGGATAGTTTTAGGCATTGTATACAATGCCTAGGCATTTTATAAATGCCTCATTTCATACTTTGCCGGTAATATATATATAAGTAGATAGAGACTCAATTGCAGAAGAAAAAGAGCTCCGAACTGTATATATATTCTCTTAATTAAACCTTGACTAACTAGTTAATTTTGTTAACTAGTTGCTGCGGAAGCAAATGTACCAGAATACTTTAAATGCGTATAAACTAAAGCAAATAAATATATTGTTGTAGTTAGAATATTTTAAGCAAAGAAGCGCTGGTCTAAATCGTTAATTAATAAAATTTATATAGTTCATATCTAACCCATTTTTAATCTTAACTGACCTACCTTATTCTAACTATAAAAAAGCATTAATAATTAGAAAACATTTTAAAAACTCATGTTTATTAAACGGTAGAAATTTTACACCAGATCATGTGATGAAATTCAAAGTTGATGCTTAAAGTATACTGAGGATAAGCATTTTTTTTAAGACCAAGATTTGCAAGTAATCCTCACGGATAATAATGACATTTAATTTCAATGGATAGGTGAAAAAAGCATAAGAAAATTACTAAAGTCAAAAATGTGCATTAAATGGCATTTTAGGCTTTCATGAGCTCTATAAAATTAGAAACGAACATTGAAAAACTTGAAAAGACCCTCAATCCTACCGTAAATAGTCGTGGGTGATTAGAGCTCAAAGGATCAGTATTTAATTAAAATATTAAAAAAGGACAAAAGATGAAGACTTGATTTAGTGACTAAGAATCATAAAAATAAAATCTGCGTATTATCCTCTGATTTGGCGTAATCAAAAGATTATTCTTAGTTTATGTCAGGATAAAAATAAACATTGAAGAGTAAATTCGAAAGCATTAGGTTTCTTTTTGATGACATTATTACTTAATTAAAATCAACATTTAATCTTACTTTAAGAGCACGAAAGCAATTAAAGAAGTTATTCAATAGAGTTAATTAATGTTCATTTGTTTTGAAATGCTTATCAATAAATATGAGAACATATTTATTGGAATTACAATAAATAAATAGGAAAATTCAAGAATAATACATATTTTTTCCTAAAAGTATTATATAATGGCTAGATTACTTACATTTCTTTCCCCGTAGTTTTTAATTTAATTCTTTGGTGCATCTTCTCTATTATTATATTTAGATTCATTTCCTCCTTTTCAAATATATTTTTATTGTACATATGAACCCTCAATATGTTGAACTCTTACAGATTGCTTACAGCAGCCTATATTTATTGTGTAACTAAAATATTTTCCATATATTATAGCATCAATGATGAAGTTTGTACTTAATATAAATTGCGCTTGGAAAAAAACTGTAGCCTTTATTGCACATACCCATATCAAAACTTGCTACCGAAATTATTAAGATCATCTTGCATCAATTTAAAAAACAATTACACATTTTGTCAACTAAACTATTCCTCAGTGAATTGAAACATTAACAGAGACTGATTTTCAAAAAGTTAAAAAGGGAACTCTACACTTGACAGCCGTCAAAAAATCGATTATATATATATATATATATATATATATATATATATATATATATATATATATATATATATATATATATATATAGCATAATTTTATACTCTTCCTTTTTCTTTCATTAGAAATAAAAGCAAAGAATAAATATTATGTTTGTTGATTGTAGAGTAAAAAGAGAACAGCTCTCTTAGATCTTTCGAAAGAGAAGTAAACGTTGCTTGTTGTAAGTAAGCATTTCATTGAACCTAAGTATCATTTAAAATTCCTATTCAAATAAAATATCAAACACCTACTGACATTTTCTATTGTTTAAGTTATAAGTTTTAATAAATTCGTAATTATGGAAAATTTCTTAATCTCGCTTTATCTGATATTAATATATTTTAAACGCAGGAACATAAAAAAAATAACTATACTTTCAACTGTTTTGAAGAAATAATTTTAAACACAAGAATATAAATAAAACTTATCTCGCTTTTTATTGTTTAAAAATATATCGCAATTAATATTTGAAAGAAAACACACAGAATTACTATTTTCTTCCGAATTTTGAGATATTGTCCTGTTTTTACAAGAATTCTTAAAAATTTAATTAAAAAAAAGAATGTTTTAAAATACAAAATACAAAATTAGAAGAAATAAAAATTCGGTAGTAAAAATAGAATAAATAATTTATGAATTTTATTAAGAATAACAAATCACCCAATTCAACAAAAAATCATTTTTATATCCATTAAGGACTGGAAAATGAATTAATTTTTAGATATTTTTGAAAATATTATTTTGCAGAGTATTTTGAAAGCTAAGAATCCTAATATATACACGTATATAAATAGAGAAAAAGACAGATAAAGATTAATATTTATACAGAAATATAGATAGATGAATGTATTGATCCATATAGATTATTAAGTTTTTCTAACTCTATTCCGGTTTCTTATTCAGTTCGAAATACATTTTACACTCGAATTTCTCATTGATTTCTTTCATTTCAGATTCCTTCAAAAGGCTTTTCAAGACTTCTGTTATAATAGTCGCCTCTTTTATTTGAAAAAGAAACAAAGCGTGCGTTAGTTCTGAAATATATAAATCTATTTTAGATGTTTTACTGTTATCGAAAACATTTTTAAAAATTATATTCGAACAAAAACACTTAAACTGCAAAACTAATTAATATCCCTTGATATTCAATTTCTTTTTTAAACAGTTAGATTCTTTGAAGTTTATACGCATCTTAAGAAAATTAACAAAGCAATTGGATTTGAAAACTGCATTAAAAGGGAAAAAAATGCCTCATTCTTTCATCTCGAATGGCATCAAAGCTACGTAAAATAATTACAAAAGTCTCATTGCGTAAATTTTGAGATGAAATATTATTTAAAAAAAAAAACAATTGATTTCTTTCGGTATCTTAATTCTTCGTTTTGGAGTTTCTTTATGAAAATAGAAAAATGGAATGAAATATTTTCTATTTGAATGAAAAATAAATTTCTTTAATCAGTATTTGTGTTCCTAAAACATTTGTCTTTAAATGTTATTAGATTTTTGAAAATTGGAAGCATTCACACATAATTATTGAAACTTTAAAAATATATTGACAAATTAATTAACTTCAAAAATTTTATAACAGTGATTTTCAACCACTGTGCCACAGCACTTTTGTGTGCTGCCATTTTTTTTTAATTATTAATTATTCTCTAAGAAAAAATAAAACCCAGAGCCGAATCATTCGGCTGTTTTATACAAATAAACTGTGGATATTCGTGGTATATTTAACTTACCGTTTCGTGGATACATGGATATAAAAAAAATTCCATCGGATTTATAATCCATTTGAAATAATGGATATATATATGTATGAATTGAAATATAATGAAGAGAAAAACTAAGGTCGCTTTGTAATAATTGAGATTTTTTTTCCTAAAATACGGAAGATTCAATTAATTCCTTTTGGGTTAAAATTAGAGGCGATCATTTCATAATAGCCAAAACGCCTTAAAAATATTGTTCCATTTTCTACATCTTATTTGCGTCAATTTGGATTTTCAGCTTAACAAATATAAAATAAAAAAAGAGATTTAGACCTTTAAATGTAGATGACTAAATGAGGGTGCATTATCATTTTTTAAAAACCAAATACATACGAAATTATCAAAATTCATCAAGCTTAAATTTCGCATTAAAAGTATTCTAATAATTAATTTGTAATAAATTAATCAATGAACATTTTGTTGTCTTTGTCTTAAATATTATTTTACATAACATTGTAAATTATTATCATTAACTATTTTACATGAGTAAAATTTCTTTAACTTATTTTATTATTAGTGTGACGTCAAAATTTGAAGGTGTTAAAAGTATAAACTGTTTTAACTTCATTTTGAATTATGTGAATTTTTTTTACGAATATAGTTTTTCAGTGCGAGAGATAAATTTTTAAGGAGTCATAAGTATTGTTTAAAATTAATAATGCATGATATTTCATTTTGTCAAGTAAGTTGTAAGTTTTGCCTCAATCAATTCGAACGAAAAAGCAGCAGTATATTCAGGAAACATTTTGACAGAGAAAAATATAATAATCGCCTGTCAGAAAATCACTCCTATAAAAATATTGATTTATAGAAACTTATAAAATAATTTTGTATTTCAAATGCTAAAAACATTCTCTTCTTCGAATGTTACTAAATTACAAATGGTTGTTTTAAAAATGTGCTTGTAAAGAAATAATCTACATCATTTTTTAAGATTTCTTAATTAAAGTTCTTAGAATTTAATTGTGAGCAAAAAACCTTCCTTGTAAAATTTCAAAAGTAGAATTTTTTATTAAAACCAGGAAAAAAAATGAAGAAATTTGCGTTAGATTATATTTGCAGAAAACAGCTTGAAAATTACAAATATCTAGAAACAATTCTAAAAAATAAAAAAAGATAAAAGGAACTCAAACAAAAATATTTCTTCTTTCAAGAAAGCATTAAATAAGAAATATGCCTGTGGGATTTTTACACTCTTTTAAATTAATTTTTATTATTTCAAGAATCACAAAGGTGTGAAAATTTCTGTTTTTCTATAGCTTAAATAATATTTTTCACTTTCTTTTAATTAGCCACAATTACATTGCAGCTTATTTCTCGGACATTTACTTTTTACTGCTTTAAGTATTTCTTTAAATCTCCGTTTTAAGTGAAAGAAAGAAATTAGGATAATTTTTTTTCTTAAACATGCATAATTATAAGAACTTGATGCTTCTAATTTTGTTTCTTAATGAATTCTAAAAAAAGTATTCTACCCTTTATTTTAACCAGTTCTTTAGCAACATTTAATGAAATTTAATTAAAATAAATGAAATGTTTTTTGTGGGTTTTAGACATGACGGAAATAATTAAATTAGAGCTGCAATTATTTTACTCCTAAAAGGTAATTTCATGATGCTTCTGCTAGAAAATTAGTTAGGAGTGATTAAGAAAGAACGAATAATAATAAGCATTATTATTTCGTTCTTTGTATGATTTCAACTTTCAATGAATCCAATTGCGTCTTTTAATTATAACATACAATAGAGCTCTCACCTTAAGCAACTTATCAGTTTGTGCGGTGATTAAAAAAAATCAACTGGGTGACATAAATTCACATTATAGGGACACAATATTGCACTTAATAGTTAATAAAAGCACATAGTAGTCAAAAAAGTAATTGTACTCAGATAGTACGGAACAAAGCAGAAGAGAAAGCTTTATTGAGAGAATGGGGTTGGTAATGAACGTTGTCTGGCCATGAAGAACAATCAGTCAGGGATATATGACATCCACCAGCTGTAATGGCTGCTTGACAACGTCTGTTCAAACTCAGTACCAAATTATCAAGCAGTTCTAGAGGTAAGAGCTGCCTCGCATCAAAGAGAACCAACTAAGCTGTCTGGTATTCTCTAAAAGAAAAGATCTTGCTAAGAGGCATCTCCCCATAATTTCGCACAGATGTTTGATGGGATTTAAATCAGGCGAGTATGTAGGCCGATCTATTCTGCAGATATCCTTACTTTCTAGAATCATCTAACAGCAAAGGTTCTGTATGGACAAACAATATTGTCCACAAAAATTTAGTCTGGACCATGGCACCTCGAGACAGATGCATAAGTGGGAGGATAATTTCTTCTCAGCAACGATTTCCGGTAGGTGAACCAGTTTTGAAGATACGGAGTTTCTTTCGCTATTTAACATAATACTTCCCTATACAAGCACTCCAGTGAAACTTCAATACTCTCTTTAATGAAACAGTGTTCTTCCCTTTTTCCAAGCCACCTGATGCTGAGAATCGCTGCTCAAACTGAAATGACTGATAAGTAAACAGAACGCGTTTCCATTGATAAGATGGCCATTCTTTGTGCTGCTGACACAAATCTAAATGGTGTCACAGATGCACTGTTGTTGTTGGTATGCAACATTCAGAACGACGCGCAAATAGGACACTTTTGTGCACTTGTCTGGCCACAATGAACTGTAACACTTGTCATCAGATTGCTGTACGCAGCTGCTGACCAATGTTGCTCGATGTCTGGTTCAAGTCTATTTTCGGCAAAAGAACGATATACCTGTCATTCCTTGCCATTGTTTTCCTTGAGTGTGTGACATTTTCCTTTCCAAACTTTCTTATTTCTGTACTTGTTATTTGGAAGGCTTTCTAAGTTCATGAAAAGACATACATATTTACATATATATACATTTAGGAATAAGACAGTGGACACACAAGGAAGGTACATTTATCTAGTTACTCTTTCTTTAGAATTTTAATTATTTTTTGAATGAATAAAAGGCAATATTGTTTCCTTTACCAAAATTAATTTAATTCTCTCTCAAGAGAAGTGCCTATTAGAATTTTATTAAAATTTTTATTTCACTATGCACAAAAATGACCAAAAATAAGCCTTAGATTTTTGAAATAATTAGAGCAATAAAATTCTAACACTAATTTCCTTTCAACGTACAACAAGAATTGGACTAAACACTGACAAAAATTTACTTGAGGGCTATTTCGGTCTCATATATTCAAACATTTCTCAAGTGATGATGAGAATACCTTATCTAGGGGTCATCTTGAATTATAATATGTGGACAAATCACGGAAGAAATTGAGGCTAATTTCCATTTGGCAGGCCTCAATACTTCGCATGGTGGGTTTTCAGGGGAATTACGTAGAGCTTTAACCCAAGAATGAAATTAATATCGTAGCCACGAGAGCCTTGACAAGAATTAATCAGCTATCTCAACCGTCGTTTAGCAACGAACATTATAGTATTAGGTAGATTAAACGCTTAATCTATAGTCATTCTAATGATTATCCTGAAATTGAGTCTAAAAATAAGTAGTTGCAATGTAAGGCCATAGATGATTTTGATTAAATTTTTAAATTTATTTTCAAAAAATTGTCTTTTTAAGATATGTTATGGAATTTATACAAGTTCCAAAAAGAATACATATGAAATACTAAACAAGTTTCAAATCAAACAAAATAATCTATGTAGGGGATATTGAATCAAAATTACGTAAGATGCAATTTAAATTATCCCCTTTTGCGATTTAATTCTGTGAGGAGTCTTATTCGCGTCTGTGACTAATCCTCCGGAGAAAAAAACGTTTCTTAACTGTTGTATGTTTACATACTCGTTTCCGGCAGAATGCTTCATGTGTATGTAAATTTTAGTGCTATTTAAACATTAGTGAAGTAAGTGTGTAAGGAATGGGTTGTTCTCTCATTCCCACCTAGAGATGTAAGAAAAAGGGAAGGAAGACTAGCCATACCCAATAATCAATCTATTTATTGATCACACAATTTAACAACACAAATTAAGTAATTTCAACGAGAAGAGATGTTCTCAATCTAAGCAATGTGTTAAAAAACAAAGGGATGCGCGAATTATGAGAAGGCTTTAAATATCGACCCTCTTATTTCAGAATCAAATCTACTATTTCAATTATTTGAACACTAATTAAAGTTAAGTGACCAATCGTCACTTTAAACCTTTCACCTATCAAATATTTGAAATACGCTATAAAATGGTATAATACCTGATCAGTAGCAATCTATCCTATCTCTTCACTTTCTCTCCCCCTCTTAGCTTGAAAACTTAGACTATATAGTTGACCTAATTTAAATAATCAAGTTTTTTTCTTCAGAGGATTGGTTGTGAATAAACTCGAATTGATAGACCAAGGATTTCCCAAGGGGATTAAGGAAAGAACATGGATAGATCCGTCACAAGTGCAGGAGTTAGTCGCTGGGCTGCTATTAAATTTACATTGGCAAAGTTACTGTGTAAAATTCTTGGTTAAATCGGGATTTAGTTCGGGATATCCAGTTATAGCAGGTGAGACTTGTCTCTTGCAGTTACATCGAATCACAAGCAGATGTGACATAATTGTCTCAGGAATTTAGGATAGGATTCCCCAGTTTACGACATTTCTTGATAGTAAATTGAAAGAACAATATAAAAATTGTCTTATTATAATGTTTGATTATTCGGTGTCCAAAACATAACTAACAACCGCAGAATCACGAGAATTGTTCATCAAAGGAAAGAAAGTGAAATAAGGATTATTAAATGTATTTCAGTTGACTAACTTTCACTAAGCGATATCGAAACTAATTTTATTTACTTTGTAAATATAACAATCAAGAATTTTAGTACTGAAAATCTTGTCCACAATACTTAAAAAGAAGCTCTTCAGTAAATATATAATAATACTATTTTTATAAAATAATTTACTTTTTACAGTAACGCAAGCGAATACGAACTGAAGCATTGAATAAAAATATTGTTTCATTAAATTTTCTCTCCCCCCCCCCACCCGCCTCACGTTTCAGTGAAGCAAATCACCCGAAAATTCGTTTAGAAATGTTGTAAGCTCCCGCATGACCATATCAAGTCACAAAAGGATGTTAAAACGCTTCACTTCATTTTTAAGCACCGATAAAAAAAAGAATATGTCCTATAACTTTTCCCTCGCATTCTTTTTGTGAAAGAAAGGTATTAGAAATACATCTACAAAGGTACCATATTTCTCAGAATTGAAAGCAAACATTTTTGTAATATTAAATCGAAAAATCAGGGTTTATTGGTAGAATTGTTCGGATAATGTGAGTATTTTTTTCTGTATGTTATACTGCATAAAAAATGCATATAGTATACAAAAATCTATACTTTTGACGCAAACATATTTTTAACATGATTCAATAAATGTAAAGAAATCGATTTTTTTCCCTTTTGTATCGACAAGAATTGTATTTGTTCCCTGAAGTTGTTTATTTGATATATTAAGCTTTTCAAAGAGGTAAACTGAAATAACTTGCTAATGTTTAACCACCGAGCCGGCTGGGTGGTGTGGTTGGTTTGTCACTGGCCTTCTGCACCTAAGGTTGCGGGTTCGACCCCGGCCCAAGTTAGTGGATTTTCATGATGCAAAAAATCGACAGCAGCCATGTCGTATGATTATACGGCCGTAAAAGATCCCTAGTGTGTCTGTTTGGCTTGGGGGCTTTCGGCAAAATTAAATCCTGGTACAGGTTCGCATCGTCAGAGCTCATGTGCTTCGCTCTAGGAAGGAAACTGGGCATCAAAATTACCTGCTGCAATTGGTATTCACCCATATGGGGCCGCACTAAAAAGAGATACCAGCTTCCAGGAATGTACTAGGTCTGCAATGGTAAAACTCCAGTCCTCAACCTATTAGAAATAAATAAAAAATGTTTTACCACCAAACGTCAACAAATGGTTCATTTCAGATTTTAGATGTTCAAAACAAACTGAAATAATTCCAGGTTTGTAAAAGTTTAAGTTATATGGTGTTAATATTAATACTATAGGGTGAAAGACATGTGCATTGTAAAGTTATCCTTTTAAAAACTAACAATAACTTTATTAAACTTACTTTTAGGCATCTTATTGGTAAATACGCAATAGGAGGAAAATAAATAGTCAAAACAATTAATTATTAACTTAACAGAGAATTTTGAGGCACGATCACGCATATTTTAAAACAAGGCATGTCCGGTCTTTTGCTTCTCTAAATAACATATTCTTAATATTTTGGCAAGCTACTATCTCATTAAACATAAGCATTATTTAATCTTTAATTACCAACTACACCTTACAATCACTCTCATCATCACTTCCTCTCTTACTTCAAATCTCTATAAACAGCAACGTTAATTAGAATATCATATTTCCTTCACAAGGCTAGGATCATAAATCAATCCTTCCATAAACAGAAACCCCAGATCTCAAGCGGAAGGAGAGTAAACTGTGAGAACCTATAACCATTTCGCTAAGATCATCAAAAACTTTTCAAATATTTTCAAGCAGTTTCTTTTTCAGTTCTTGCTATTAGCTCACTCTCTCTTTAAATATATATTGATTAATATACACTCATGTCCATAAATTAAGGATAATTCAGAATCACATAGAAATTGAACTCTAAAATAAAAATTTCACCTGTAGAATTATCACACACATCTTGAAGAAGAATATGCAAATTACAGGAAACCACCAGATGGCGCGGATAGTACGTCACAATGACGAGAGTGTAAGAGAGGGGTATATAAGGAATGGTGGCAAAGAAGTAAAATTGTTCACAAGCGCTTTAAAAGCCTTTCAGTGCAATAACCGCATAGATATGGCACAAAGGAAGCATTTGGATGATTTTTTACGTGGTAGAATTATCGGACGACTGGAATGTGGACGTACCCAGCTGGAAGTATCCGAGGAACTTCGAATCGCCCAGAGTGTCATCTCCAGGCTTTGGCAACGATTCCAAGATGATGGTAATGTGAGTAGATGTTACAGCACAGGTCGCCCCGAGTTACAATGCCGAATGAGGACCGGTATTTGGCAGTTACTGCCAAAAGAAACAGACGGAGCACAGCATCAGACCTATCTCGTCAGCTCTCTTCAGCTACCGGTACGATAGTTTCAAGGCAGATCGTGTACAGACGCTTAGGGCACATTGGTCTATATGCTCGTAGGCCTGTCAGATGTGTTCCCCTTACCGCAACTCACTGTCGCCTGCGATTAACCTGGAGTAGAGAGCATGCATTGTGGACACCGCAACAGTGGTCTTGTGTGATGTTTTCCGACGAGTCCAGGTTTAGTTTGCAGTCTGATTCTCGCCAGACTTTCATATGGAGAGCACCAGGTACCCGTTACCACCAAGAGAACACCATTGAACGACACCGTTATGGTGGTGCAGGATGGCTCGTTTGGGGAGAAATTATTCTTGGTTCCAGAACTGACCTGCATGTTCAGAGTGTAACGATGACAGGCCACATCTATCGGGATGTCATTCTGGAACAACATGTACGTTTGTTTCGGGTGCCATGGGGGCTGAATTTCTGTTTATGGATGACAACGCCCGTCCTCACCTTGCAAACATTGTAGACGAATGCCTTCAATCGGAGGATATCATCCGTATGGATTGGCCAGCATACTCACCGGACTTGAATCCAATAGAGCATGTGTGGGATATGCTTGGCCGACGAATTGCAGCCCTTCAACCCCCTCCCACCTGTCTACCGGAACTTCGGAGGGCATTGCTTGATGAGTGGTGTAATATTCCCCAAGATCAGATTGATAATTTGATACTCAGCATGCGTAGGCGTTGTAAGGCCTGTATTGCATCGTCCGGGAGACATACTCCGTATTAACCATCATACTAACCATGTTATACTGTTTTTTGTAAATAGGTTATTTTTTAAAATTTGCTCCAGGGAGTAAAAATCGCAATTTTTATTAATTATGTCAAACATATAACATCTTTTTTGCTCTTTACCTTTTGTTTAATAAATAGACTTTACAAATATGTCAAATTTGTTTTGCTTCTGTCTCTTTCTTTGCCTGAACTTCATTATCCTTAATTTATGGACATGAGTGTATATATTTATCTTGTTCAAATTTTCAGTCGTTAATAAAATACTTTCTTTTTTCATCCAATCAAGTTCAATAATTTTTTTAAAACTTGCACTGGAGGACACTTGATGTTAATACAGTTTTTTCAAACATTAATTCATTCATTAATTTAAATTAATTACCGATTTTTGACGCCAACTTAGATTTTTTTTTATTGAAAACAATGATAAAATCTTCGTGCACCACAAAGTATCACACAGAGCTTACAGAGGTAAGTATTAAGCACACAATACAAAGGAATAAAAAAAAATAAAGACAGAAATTTTTTTTAAAAAAATAAAGTAATAATAATCTCTTGAGATTAGGAAGAATTACAAATGCTCATAACAAACTCACTGAACTTTTTAAAAGCCCTTCTGGTGGAAACCAGTTGAGGAAGATTCGGAGGCCAATTTACATTAAGTCCCTTGAATGCCAGTCTTAGGATATTCCGTTCTCTTTCAAACTTGGAACACAGAAGGAGCACATGTTCTACATTTTCCTCACCCCCAATATTGCAATCACAGGAAGATGACGGAACTAAATTAAATTTCTTCAAGTAGCTTTTAAAGTTACCATGATTAGAAATTGAGTTATTTTGTTATTAGTATAAAAATGATGGCAGGACAGTCTCTCATTAATGGTTAGATTCGTCTCCATTGTTGTAACAATGTAGCTGTTAAAACAAAGAAAAAAGTTGGCTTCAAAAACCTGCTTTTCAGCCAAACTAGCCAAACTGGGTGTGCATTTTTACAACTATGCACACAAATCATGCTCTTTTTAGCGCATTTTTCACGTAGTGGAACAAAAGCGCTATTAGGACGCAAATTTCGTCTTCGTCTTCGTTTCATATTTTGTCGTACCTTTTTCTCAGCCAATAAGCAACCAATTGACCTCGGGTTTTCGGCATTTGGTCGCATTTGTGCCCTAGATGAGCCGAATAATATTTAAATTTTCCCATAGTTTTCCCGAATTTTCCTACAAATTTTCCTGAATTTCGCTAATTTATAACAAAATTTTCTAAAATTTTACCTAGTAAATTTATTGTTTGCAAAAAGTTTTTTTAAAAAAATCTCGCTGCATTTTGGAGGAAATCTTCACAAAAATGAGGAAATCTTCACAAAAAAAGTTCAGAAAATAAGTATAAAAGGCTAAAATACAACATGAGAAAAACGCGCTAAAATTACTTGGCCATGCCAATGATTGTTATCTTGTTTTCAATTCCTCTACTATTAGTTCGCTCTCTTCCTATATATATATATATATATCTTGTTCAAATTTTGAATCTTTCATAAAATAATTTCTATTCATCCATTCAAAGTAGGAATTGACTTTAAATTTTTTTTTTATATTATTTACTTTAGTGTCTAGTATGTGTCTCGCATAATCTGCATTTTGCTCTTTACAAAATAGCTGGATGAGATACATATATTTTACGTTTAGTTTTAATAGTACTGATTTACTTTTTAGCTGACTTCATTACTTCATTAAGTACAAGCGAAATAATTTACCTACTAAGTTTCTCTGAGAAATTCCAAAAAGAATTTTTGGGAACTTATTATCCATGATTTTTAAGCAGCTATTTTTCTTGGCCATAACAATAGTAGCAGAACTTGTAGGGCATTAATTTATATTTTTCACTGGTACATTATGAATAGTAAAAATTGTTTCCTATAAAATGTTTCCTTGATGCTCTCTAATAATTTACAGAATAACATGACATCAGAAGAAGAAAAAAACACATCTTTATTAATATATCTTACGTAAGTTATCACTTCGAGTTCACTGTCTATCAAAATTGATTAATTCATTTGAATTGAAATTGTTGTTGAATTGTTTGTTTGTTATTTTCTGCTTACAGCACTTCAACAAGTTTCAGTTTCAATATTTTCTCATTTCCTTTATTCTTTGGTTATATGTATATAACAGTATTGTTACATTTATATTAAAAAAAACTTCACCCGTTATGATATTTCATTTATGAAAGTCTATCCTTCCAGAAAAAATGGTACCATATAGCAATGGTCCACAACCCCCAAGCCGCAGAGTGATACCGGTCCGTGAATCAAATGGTACCGGGCCAACTAAAGAACATTAAATTATTTCTATTTTATTTATTGTGGAGTACTTTTATCTGGTTTGTGCGACTTTTCATGAAAAAATCACTTTATATTCCATGCTAAATCACTTTATAGTCATTTTTTGGTATATTTGTATTTTATTCTGAAGGCATATTTAAATGCAATTAAATGAAAGTTATTAAATCAAAACAATTTGAAACGTAAGCAATCAACGCCCTCCCCTAGTGGGCTGTGGTAAAATTATCAAACGTTGACCGGGCTGCTGCGATAAAAAAAAAGTTGGAAAACACTGCCATATAGAATAGAATAAAATCAGCTTTTAACACGTGAGCAAATATGGTATAAAATTTAACTGCTTTTCAGTTTTTAACTGTCCTTCAAGAAATATTCAAAATATTTTCCACCATTTTCTGCAAAGAATTGAAATCGCATAACATCGTGTCCCATATTAGCTCAGAGTACATTTGAATGTGGTCTGTAATGTGTGTTTTTAGTTCCACTAAGTTTCCAAATGCGCCACTCTCTCTTCTCTCTCTCTGTATACAACACTTTCCAGGTAACTTCAACGCCAAAAATAAAAAAATTAAAGTTGGGTGGTTGCTGAAAAATGATAGTTTATAATTCTCTTGTTTCCAAAACTGATATACAACAGTTGCCCCATTCGTTTTGATATTGGCCGAGGAGCAAAATCACACGCATAAAAATTGTAATACCCATTCATGCCTACTATGGAAGTTCTTGAATGGTCTATAGTCTCAGAGAGATTCATTCTGTTCGCCACTACACCCCCGCATCTACATCCCCGCATTGCGGAAGGCCCAGGGTTCTGGAGGACCCAAAACCTGACTGCCACCGAGTACCTAACCCTTTGTAAAATCCAACTTGGGGTCCAAAACCTGACTTTGCAAAGGTGCCCAAATGTTCTCCGCTACGCCACTGACTGACGGTATAGATGACAAACCCCGCAGGTCTTATCTTCTTCATAAGAGAGATTGTCCCAGCAATAAATGTTGTTGAGTTCAGTTTTGTGAAATGAAGATGTAAGGGTTAACTTATTAATGGATTAACAGTTGAGAATATTCCTCGACTGTTAGCATTGAATATTTTCGAAATTGAAAAGGGCTTCGACTGCCCTCCAAATATTCCATATCCATGCATTTTCCACTTCCATCCGTGGAAGAAATTGAAAAGCAAAAGATATTTGCAGATAATCAAAAAGCAACTCCTGCGTACGTAGTTTTGGATGAATAGTAATGTCGGATGTTTTGTAAAATTTTACAAACTAAACAGATAGACATGTTTAAAACTCGAAATAAAAATACTTCTTAGATCAGAATAAATTGCTTCCCATTTTGTATAAAACATTTATCATATGATATTCAAAATATACTTTAATCTACAAATATTTTTAAATAAATTTAATGCAACAAATAATGAAATAATTACGATACTCAACTTTGTACTCTAATCATTATTGATTACACGGATGAGTCACTTTAGTAATTTATCTTTCTTGAATGGAGTTATTATAAGTTTAAACCAGTTCTTAACCCGGCACTTCCCGAGCAGGGTGTGTCATACCCACCGTCTAACTTTTTTTCAACGCTCCTTCTAAACCTTTTTTGGAAAATGGATAGTTTCTCGTGTAGCTAGCTGACTTCAGGGTCATATTCTTTGAGGGGACTTAGCTTGTAGGCGAATTCTAAATACATTTTTTGGATATCACCTCTTCGGGTATGTCATACCCTGCGCGTGCATCACCGTTATAGTTCTGAATGCATGAACACGTTTTAAATCTGCCTTATGCTAGGGCGTATTATTGTAGCTATGATGAAGAAATTTGATATTTAAGTAATTTAATAAATACAGTATTTAATAGAAATAGTTCAACAATATTTTTGGATGAAGAAATTCTCTTCGCGGTTTTGATGAGAAAAAGTCAAATGAAGAGTATAACAGCAAGTATGATTTCTCCACTGAAATCGATTCAGATTTAAAAATTGTCGAAAATAAATGTTTTATATGTTGTCAAAAACATTTGAATAGAAAGTAATTTTAAAGGAGACAACTGGTACACATCTTATACACTCTCAGATGAACTTTTGAAAGAAAAAAAACTATTGCTGGAACAAAGTAAGAGAAAATAAAAAATAAATTACAAAATTTTTTAATTAAAAGAATAGAGAAGTTTACTCTTGTATGTTTAGTTTGAAAAAGATACAGATTAAAAAAAAATTAAGATCCAGAGAAAACATCACACTCACTCACGACACGATTAAAGGAGTGTATAAGCAATGCACTGAATGCCCTTATAAAAAGAACAGAAATACAAAATTTACGTGTGAAAAATGTAATAATTATGTTGAATTTCCTACTTTTCTTTTTTTTTAACTTTTGTATACAAATTTTACGGTAAAAACATAATGCAAACACCCTTGGGTATGACACACCCTACGCGAGAACTTTAGGTCATTTTTTTCACGCGTAATTAGCATTAAATATTTGTCGGATATTTGATTTTACAACAAGCTCATTTCTGGCGAAATAAAGATTTCGAAATATCCTCCTCCCAATCCTCGGCCCCTCCCCTCGAAAAATATTCTTAGAATGAAAGAAACCAGTAAAAATGGCAAACATTTCTTCGAAACTTAAATTCCACTTGTATCGTGCTTACTCGAAAATCAGAAAAACTAACGCTGAACCTTAGAATAGCCGCAAAAAGTCAAACAGGGATTTGAGTTTTCTGGAGAAATTGACGTAATCTCATGGGAAGCATTGAAAACTCTTCTTTTACTGTTAGATATTTATTGGTCAGCAGATTTCTTTTTCTTAGGGAAAGTTTCATTCAGAGAAATCTATTCGAAATGGATTTTAGTTCAATATTTTGTCTGAAAAATAGCATTACACAACGAAGACTTTTCATGATATGGATTGGATTAGCGAAATAACTATGATGCGCGTGGTTGTTATATATACCAACATTATTATTATTATACGGAAGTATTTCGGTTGACATTTTAGACTTTTCGAAAGAAATAAAAATTAATTGTTTCTAAGTAATCTAAATTTTTTCCGAGATACTTTTATTCATATGGTATGTATTTGCTTTAAGAGCTAAGTAAAAAAGAAAAAAAATTGCTACTGGTCCAAAAATGGCATGGATCAAAAACAAACAAAAATAAATAAAAGCAGTTTAGTAATTTAAAGTTACAAATGGCCGTGGGTAGCCTAGTGGTTAGAGCATCGGACGCCAGACCGGAAGGCCTGGGTTCGGTGCCCGATGCCACTAAATACTCGCCGAGTGCAAACGGAGCACTTGCTCGTTAAATCTGTGGGTCCGAATGGTGTCGCCATCTATCGTGAGCAAAATCGTGCTGTCACCTTCATGGGCTCACCTTCATGGCATCTCTAGCCCATTGCCATGATGAATTTCGTGGGCCTCGATCTGACAACGTCAGACAGGTGGCATAAGCAACAACAAAGTTACAAATTTTAACATCATTTAAATGCTTTTTCTCAATTTTCATCATCCTTTAATTAGTGCTAGCTGATATACCCGTTCTTCGCATGTGTGAAATTAAACAATACAGATTGAAGGATAAAGAAATTTTTAATGGGTTAATTTTATATGAATTGCAAATTAAACAAAAAAAAGCTTTTTGTATATCTCAGTTGAACAAAAAAAACCACCATATCTGTTAAATTTAAAGTCTGTAGATCTAATAGCTGATAAAAGGAATTTTTTTTATTTATAACGCCGTAACTCTCCTGTGGGTCGATTTCTGAAAACACCTTCCTAAGCTGATGTCTGCTCAGCAAATATAACACATTGTTACAAATTTTGTGTAATGAATGCTTAATATAGAGTGATTAATTTATATTTTGATGTGTATTATTTAAATATTACTTTCTTTTGTATTTATTTTAAGTTAAAATTATAACATTCACAATAGCACCATTCCTTACATTATAATGGCGATTCAATGGAAACATAGCGAAATGTTGGTGATAGAGACACGTTGGCATCATTTTGGGCGACCAAGTCGGCAACTTGGCGATTGACTGAACGGTGCAGAAGTTGCTTTACTGTAACTCTACCTGGAGAGAAGATGCAACAAAGAGATAGCACAGAAACCTTCTCCACAAAAAATGTACAAATACATGCCAATTTTCTTGGGATCGGTTGAACGGTGTTAGAGTGAAGCGATTTCATATATCCATTTTTATATATGTAAATAATTTATTTCTCCTCAAAGGCTTAGCTAAAGTAACCAATTTTTCTGTTCGTTTCCCAGTTGAATTTATTGCTAAACACGAGGGACAATCCCAGGGATTCCTAGCAATATTTCCCTATCTTTGGTACTAATTTTTTATGTCAACTAATATTTAGTCTTTTTGCCTCCCTTCTCTTTACTTGCAGATCAAAAATATGCTTTTGAATAATTATTCGCCTTACATTTTTCACAAATTCAAATTGGTCTGTAGACGAGAATTTAAAAAAAAAAACCACCTGCGTTACAGAATACTGTTCAAAAAATAAATCCTCATTGAAAGTCATACCATAAGAAACAAAATGTTGCTACATGATACCTCATTTATTTATTTACTAAATTGTTCAAAAATACTACACAGTGATCAATAGCTGAAATGTGTATTTCTAATCATGACAAAATCAAGCCCGGAATCAATAAATACAATTTTTAAGATATTTTTGAAAATGGCTCATTTAGAATGATTTATAGATACATGAAGAGTTTTGAGAAAAATCATTTCTGTTGAACTTCTATGTATAGAAAAGTATTGAATTATTTGTAGAGAAATTGTAACCTCCATTGAAAAAAAACTTCTATTATTATTCTGAATTATTAATGAAACAGTTCAAAATGATTTTAAATATTGTGATTAGAATAGTAAGAAATATCAATACCAAATAAATTTACCAAAATAAACGAAATTCATTAACTTCTTATACAAATTGTTTAAAAAAAATAAATGAAAATCTATTCACATACCTTAATTTGTTTCTAAGTGTAACGTCAATATGGTTTTAATTACAAGTATTTTTTTCTTTTACAAAAAAGAAACCATTATCCCCAGAAAAAAATTCAAAAGAATAAATAAATTTAATTGGTAAAGACCAAAGGTATATAACTGCGTTGGAATTATCTCGTTATTAAAATAAATAAAACACTGTTTTCTATACGCGTGGAACTAATCTCCTTTGTAGGTCATACACGTGTCTTGATTTCGAATACTATACTTCATTACTGATTTGAAAAAAATCGCTGTTAAAATAATTTTTTAATAATAATGCAACAAATTTATTTTCTGTTTAAGTGGTAGGATTAAAAGTATTTTTGAGGTAGCGCTTTTTTATTTATTGAAAGAAGGGTATTAAATCCAGGTGCGCATTTTCCCTTATAAATTCCGAAATGTATGTATAAATTTTGAAAGTATTCGAATTTTCTTTTTTCAAACTGAAATGAACAAAGGATGTTGCTTTGCTTTTTTTGAGATACAAATGCACTTCAAGATCTTAATATCCAATTCATATTTTGTGTTCCGCTTTTTTTTAGCTTATTTCTTTGAGATGTTTTTGAAATATATCAATTTGTGAAATACAGATGGGGGAAAAATTTGTATGTTTATGTTCATATGCTTTTTTCTTTTTATTATTTTTCTTATAATAACAAAGCCAATATTTCTTTTTCAGATATGTTTATTATAACAAGTAGAAAGATTTCTAAAAAAAATATGGAACTATTTTTTTGCTGCTCATAATCGTTTTAAATGCGTGCAGTAATTTGAACTAAAAAATTTTTATTTCATTTCTTCTTTTTTTGTAAGAAGAATTTGATTTATTGTATTGCTTTCTCTTTAGCTTAAAGGCAAATTTGTTGTTTTTCTTTTTCTAATGGGCTGCATCTTAACAAGTAAGCCTTTGTAGACATAGCAAGAGTGTCTGAGAGTCATTTCATGGTGGCAAATCTAGTGGTGGCTTTCGCTACCAAAGTCAGATGCTTGAATTAATTTAAATTCAAGCTCTCGTAGGCTGCTAAATATTGGGATTATTTAATTTTTCCTAGAGCACCAGAGCTAAATTAATACTCCAGGGATATTTTACAAGCCACATAATCATATAACCAGGGACATCTTAAGGCTGGGGCCAATTAGGCCCGGGCCCAGGGCCTCACCCTCGGTTGGAGCCTCGTTTCGTTCTCGACTCTCTTAATATCAATGATCAATCATCAATGATCCGGATAACTTTAATGTGTGGTCAAGTATTATTCTAGTACATTTTCTCCGAAAATCAAAAACTTTCAAACTACATGTCAACTGGTAAAAATGATATGACTGTATAGTTATATGACGACTGTTGTCTATGCCTTGGCCTAATACCATGTACAATCATTCAACTCAATTAGTCGAAATACCGTCATCGCTCGAGCTTGTTTGTGCCTAGATTTTTTGAGATTGTGAGTCGTGTACATTCATTGGTTTACCGTTTGAACGAGTATTTGACAATGCATCTTATATACTGACTACTTTTTAAAATCTCAGGTAGGGCCTACTATTGTATGGGGGCCCAGGGCCTTAAAAATCTTATGATTTCTCAGGGTCCAAGGACTCAAAGAGTCGTAAGAGGCCCTGCATATTACATGCGTTCTTACTATTTTTGCATCCAGAATATCTATCGATTCCAGCCGGTATTGAATCCGTAACCTTGGGCTTACGAAGCGGGCACGCTATCTCCACGCGACCGAATCGACTAATGGCGAAGTAAGGGCATGATTGTTAATAATGAACAGACTGTAATTACCCACCATTTTCCACATCACTTTTCTTTCGGAATGAAAAGTGTGAGAAGGAAAGAATACTCTATCTCTTTGTTTCAAGCAAATTTTGGATCTTTTTGAGTTTCCAATTGTGTTAAATGATGTGTGTGTGGTGAGAGAGAGAGATTTTTTTTAAAATTCTAATCAGCCAAAACATTGTTGATAGTTTAGGTGGATAAAATAGCATCCTAATGAAAACATGTAACACAAATGTTCATGTTAATAACCGCAATTCCCAAGAGTACTTAAAGTCCAGTGGCAAGAAAACAATTGCATGTTTAGCTCCAGCAATTTTACTTTTTTAATTCTAAAGTTCGCAATTATTAATTTTTAAATCTTTAACTTCTAAACTCTTTTATTTACTTTAAAATAACCCAATTAATCATGGCAAGTTAAATCATTAATGTTCAACAACATCCTCAAAGATTGGGGATTAAGACCTCATCAGTGATCAGGCGCCCCGATGATCATTCTACTCTATAATTACATGTTACTTATCCATGAAAGAAAAAGATTAAAAAAAGGGAAGGAGTAGTTTCAAAGCGTAGAATGAGTTTGATTGATTGGTTTTATCACAACAAACAAGCTGAGCCAAGTAGTAAGGAATTAAAAAACATGTGCATCTGATATATAAACCAAGAAAAGGAGTAAATGGAATGACAAAGAGAAATGTTACTAAAGTACTAAGAGGGCATGTGTTTATTTAAGTCACATAAACAGCAAAGGAGAAAAGATCATTAGGACGAAGAGGAGTTGTAAATCTGTCTTTAAAAAAGGTAGGCCCCTGCAGATAACACAATTGATTGCAGAAGACTGGTCCACTTATAAATTCTCTCTAAAATATAATTATGTACTATTACAACTGCTACCTTTTCTCAGAAATTATTTGACCACAGTAGCCCGAGTAAGCTTAGTCACGAAGTGGCCGGAGTTCGAAATCTAGTTCTACTAATGATCAACCATGCACAGAGATCGGTACTGGTTAAATCTGTTGAAATTTCAAGTAATAGTAGTAGGAGGAATGATTTGGGAGTTTGGAGAGAGGTTTCCATCTCAAGTGTATCATTTTTATCACTTGACCGTTACTCAAAATTATAAAAAACTATATATGACCTTGGAAGAAATTACGTCGCCAATGATACTCTCGCTGCTTCACAGTGCTACGCAGACTAAAATCAAACCAAATTTTCAGAAGTTTAAATAAACATTTCCAATTCAGAGCATCAATGTGACCATAACCAAATACTACGGGGAATAAAAAGAAATATTCGTTATGTATATATAAGAAAGTTAAACTTTTGGTAAGAGCATTAAGGTATCCGACTACCCTAAAATTGTGAATTTTGCCAAAAATTGACAAACTTTTTATGATTTTATTTTATGCGCCATTTTATTTTAGCTTTATCAAAATACCAAGTTTATCATTTTCTGTTCATTAGAACAAAAACTACAAGTGTTTTTGTAAAAGCAGATGCCATACTTTAAAATGCGTTTTACTCGAAATATGATTTTTTGAAAATAATCAAACGGGGTCAGCGATTGCTAAAAAAGTTTTGAACATAATCAACTGAAATTTTTTTAAGCTCTGTATAATAGTAGAATTGTTTTAACTTTCAGATTTATCAATCACTATATTACAAAATTTATAGTCCCTTATGTGAATATAATCATTATTTTTTTAAGCATTTTCATATAATATCTAAGATAAGGTGCTCTAGTTTTTGTAAAAAAGAAAATATCCTTATCCTGAAGGTCATTTCAAAAATGAATAACATAGCAATACATTGGATTGAAAAAATTGAAAATTTGTTCATAAACCTTTGGTTTAGAATGGACCGCGTTTATGCTATTTTTGCCAATTTTTACCTATATTTTCCCATTTTAGTAATAATAATTTCTTTTTCTCTTCTTAATTTTAGCACATTTTTCTCAAAATGCAATAAACAAATCTAAAAACTACAAAAAAATCCCAATATCTCCTTTTATTTAAAATAAAAAGTTGTCTTAACCAGCCGGATACCTTAAACTAGGCTAGATATATGAAAGGAAACATAAAATGCTTGCAACACCATTGACGATAGTTTTTTTGAAACAATGTCTGCAATAAATGTTCCAAGTTGCGTCCACCAACACTTATTCATGCTTGACAACTTTCACAAAGTGTGCAGTTATGCACCAGTTGGCAGTTTTGCACCGTATACTGTATAATTGAGTGGGGATATTTCATGGACAATAGATATTTGAGCAACAAAACGTATAGCATAGTGAACTAGATCCACTCTAAATGTGTGTTTTTGGATATTGATGGACGTATATGTTCTTCAAAGGCAAATGCATGTATGTAATTGAAGCTTATTTAATAATTCAATCGTTAATACATATCTGTTAGTATAATTTTCGCAACATTTAAGCAAATATACAATTTTATTTTGAGTCTCAACCTCATTAAAATTGCTTAAGATAATAAGAACTTTATCTACTTTCCTTTGTTTAATTATCTATTCTAGTAGTTTCTTGAACATCTATTTATAAATACGTGATTGTATGTGTATTACTCATGTAATGAATTTATTAAACCCTTCCAGACCATGATCACCTATATGTGATCACTTCAGAGAAAATGGTACCATATGTGACATTGCGTTTTTCGAGTTGTAAGTGCCGTGATCACATCGATGTAATCTGAATTGGGAACTTCAGGAATTTGGTATGATTATGAACTATAAATTTCGGAGTATTTTATTACAGTAATGATTTTATATATGAATTTTTAAATAGAGTTAGGCTTAACAGTAAAAATCGCCAGGCTCTAAGCGAGTTAATCAAGCATTTATATTTTATGTACTAACTTAAACAAAAATAGAGAATTTGACTTTCCTTGCTTGGGAAATCGTGATTGTGAAATCGAAAATATTTATTAGTATGCTGCATACATGTATTTATCTATATGTATACGCAGCTTATTATGATTTTATTTAACTTAACTCAGTGGCGCAACAGCCCATGAGGCCCAAGGCCTACTGTGCCCAACTTAGTATACGCGACCTTGGGTGCTGAGGTGCAAGAGCAGATGAAACCCCCCGGTGTGAAATTCCGAAGCCAGCTTGGTACTCATTTATCGACCCACTAAAGGGATAAAAGGTTGAGTCAACCTTTCCCAGCCCGGAGTTTGAGCTTTGGATCTGTGGTGTGAAAGCGCGATGCTCTAACCCATAGGTTCCCAACCTTTTTTGAACTGGCGCCCCCTTTTCTAATAAATATTTCGATATCGCCCCCTTTTCTAGTGAATATTTCTATACCGCCCCCTCCCGCTCTAGAGAAATATGAGTGTACATAATACAAGGTGAAAACAAGAGTTAAGTTTTAAAAAATATCCTATATTACTAAAATAATATATTTTTTTAATTTCATTTTTTTTTTGTTAAGTCCCAGTTTTTTTACTTGCGAATCTGATATATCCATTGCCACAAATATATTTAAATGGGTAGTACTATATATTTTAGTCATAGGTAGGATATATTGTTGGAATTGAAATGCTACTGATTTTCTTCTTCATTTAAAAGAGTGGAATGAGAGAAAGATTTTTAGATTACCTGTTATAAAGACAGTCAGGAGTTCTGATGATACGAAGTAATTCTTAATATAAACTATTGATTCAAAATAAATATAAATTGACAGTTTCAGCTTTTAAAGAATTACGTTAATTCTTTGTTAACATAATTAATTATGTTTCTTGGATGATATATGTAATGAAATGCAGTGGACGAAACATGTTTCCTACTGCTCAAAGACAAAGACAACACGTGCACTACAGAAATAAAAATGCACTATGTCATTCAATTTAATGTACGTCTGGATGTAATGTAATCTAAGTTTTTCATCCACTTCCCGTACTACCGAAATATGTGAATTTTCGTACATGTGATATAGGAATGATTTAAATACATACAATCAACTTAAGGTAAACAGTATTAAAGTTTACTTTTGTTAGTACATAATCAGCGTGCTTTTTTAGTCTTTTTTGGTTAATCTGACCAAGCCCCTCCGTGCCATCTCAACGCCCCCCTGAAAGCCTCAAACGCCCACAAGGGAGCGTTATCGCCCACGTTGAGAACCTATGCCCTAACCACTCAGCCACTGGGCTTCATGATGTGATTTAGTTGTATTAATGAAAATTTCTAATATTTTAGCTAGAATTAACAAATTATGTAAAACACTTCGTGAAAACGAGACCCTTGCAAATTGTTATTCGTATATAAAGAATTTACCTTCAAACGACGTCACATAGCGTACAAAGAAACCCATTAAAATACTGTTAAAAAATAACTTCTTCAACTGAACATCCATTTTTAATGCAGTCAAAAACTGTGCATTTTACAGAAATAAAAAAATGAATTTATATGCAATCTGTATTTTACCAACAATATTTTATCAACTGTATTATATACCAACAATGAGAGCCAAATTCTAGTACTTAGAAAAGGCCGGTGATTCTCTCAGTGTATATATATTCAAGGCAACACAAATCTTTTGCATGTCTTATATCAGTTTACTAATTAGGTAAATTTCATGCTTATCAGGTGTAATACACATACGTATATATATATTGCAAATTTCAGTATGTTACACAAACATCTTATTACATTACATCATGACATGATGGTGAGGGTGCAGTGTTATTTTTCATATATTCAAGAATTATGTTTAGTCAAAAATGGCTTTTCAATACTTTAATTTCCTTCATTTTCTATATGATTGCATTTTTACTTATTTTTCTATATTACTTTGATTTTTTCAAAACTTAATTTCTCATTTATGTATTTTGAAGTTTTTCCTATTGTATTTGTTTTTATCTTATTCCCTTTGTCTTTCGGGAATTTTATTTCTTTTAGTTTTTGTCTTTTGATTTTTTTTTCTTTTTGATTTTTTTTCATATTAGCTTACCAAGTTGCAAAGGTAGAACGTTGTTAACATAAAACCATTTTAATCCCCCTTATTCGATCCCAAGTCTAAAATTACACACACACACAGTCTCTGACTTGCTAATCTCTAATCATTTTTGTTTCAATGTTTTTTATTCTTCCCTTCATATATTTTTTGTTGAATTTTCGCATTTATTTATTAATCTTTATACATTAATTATAATATATATATATATATAAAGATTAAAATAAAATTCCCTTATCTCACTAAATAAACAATTACAAAAATTAAATGCTTATTTTTATAATAAAAAGAGTAAAAATCCCATAATGTGTTTTAAGAATTTATAAATACGGTGCATTTCACATAATTAAAAAGTCTTTCAAGTCTGTGTTATATCAAAATGGATTAAACATTCAAATTGTTTTCATTCAATTACAAGATCTCCGAAAACATTTCTTACCTTCATGAATAAAGAACAACAGCTTATTACTTTGAAGTGTACGCTGAAATAATTTAATCTGGAAATGAAATTCCTGCGTAAATTTCACAATTCCATACGGAACGTGTGGAATTTGGATTTAATTGACTTAATCAAAAAATAACAAACTCGGTTTGAAAAATAATTTTATTCTTCCCATTAAAAATATAAAGATTACATGAAATATAAAATAACATTTAAAAATTGTAAATTGTAAAAAAAAAATTGTAATTCTGACTATTTTAATTTCAGTAACCGCTAAGTAAGAAAATATGTCGCAAAACGAAAACAGAAATATGTCATTTAATGTTACTAGGGGGGGGAGCCCTTGGGAACAACCCCATTGTACAAATTATACAACAGTTTATATTCATTGCTCAAATTGTAAAGCTGTAATTTACACTACAAGTTCTATTTTTTTTCAATACATAAGTAAGCAGGAAAAAAATAAAATTCAAATCTTCAACTCTGCATTTTAATTTGTACATCAAATTCGCATCATTTTAGGCAACTTGGTGGTCATATGGATGCTTCTGGAAATTACCGAAGAAAGCTATAACATCATGATTTATGACTTAAGTGGATTTTTCGGGAAAGCGCTGGAAGGTAGACGGGATGGGGGCTTGCCAAAGGAAATCATTCTTCGCGCCCCTCTTTAATTAAATTCAACTTTTTACGACCCATTATTACTAACTCTTTCTGATATATAAAGAAATCTCGTACAGCATCATGAAAAACTTTTTTATATAGAGAGATTAGATCATCATGTGCGAAATAGTTTTTTATCAGTCAGTAATGCAATCTACTTGTATATATTTATTGGTAAATTTCCTTTTTGTTATATATTAAAGAATGTATGAGATATATAAATACTTTTCTCTAAGAAATGATGCAAAATTATTTTTAGCTTGAAATTTTAGAAAAAGGGAGTAATCAAAATATTATTTACTATAGTTCTTTTCTTCACGCTTTAATAAATTTTATGCATCAAAAGTTGCAGAATTTCTCTCCTCCGATCATTTAGATACATTAAAACTAATTCCCAGGGAGAATTTGTATATGCCCTAAGAATTATCTTTATAATTTGGCGTTACGAATTCAAATGATGTTCTCAAATTAGTTTTAGTTTACACTTTGAAGCAACACAAGGGCTATTGATGACTGATCTCGTAATTTTGTACCACGGTCAAATGACACACACACATCTGAGTTAAAACCTCCTCTTCAAACTTCTAAACTACGCCATTGGAGGATTTAGGGCCTCGATAGAGCCCTTAGACCATAAGTTCTCAACCTTTTTTGAACTTTTCTAGCCAATATTTCGATACCGCCCCCCCCCTCCTTTTCTAGTGAATATTTCGATACCACCCCTTCCCACTCTAGAGAAATAAGAGTGTACGTAATACATAGTGAACACAAGAGTTAATTTTTTAAAAAATATCTATTACTAATAGAAAATATATTTTTTAATTTATTTTTTTTCTAAAGCCCCAATTTTTTTACTTCCTAATCTGAAATAGATATTGCCACAAATATATTTAAATGCTTAATATTATATGTTTTAATCATAGATAGGATATTATTGGAACTGAAACGATACTGAATTTCTTCTCCATTTAAAAGAGAGTAATAAAAGTTTTAGTTTACCTGTTATAAAGACAGGCAGGGGTTTTGAGGATACGAAGTAATTCATAATAAACTATTGCTTTCAAAATAAATATAAACTGACAGTTTCAGTCTTTAAGGAATCACACGTTAATTCCTGGTTAAAATATTTAATTATGTTTCTTGGATAATATATATGTAATGAAATGCAGTGGACGAAACATTTTTCCTACTGCTTAGAGACAAAGACGACTACAGAAATTAAAGTTTACTATATAATTCACTTTAATGTAGGTCTGAATGTAATGTAATCCTTAATTTTTTCATCCAATTCCCGAGCTATCGAAATATGTAAATTTCCGTACATGTGATATAGAAATTATTTAAATACATACCATCAACATAAGGTAAACAGTATTAAAGTTTACTTTGTTAGTACATAATCAGCGTGTTTTTTTTTCTGGTCTTTTTTAGACAATATTTGGTTAATCGGCCCAAGCCTCTCCATGCCATCTCAACGACCTCTAATTTTCTCTGGGTCTTTTACTGCCCCCCTAAAAGCCTCAAACGCCCACAAGAGGGTGTTATCGCCTACGTTGAGAACCTATGCCTTAGGCGGCTGGTCTTCAGTGGCACTAGATTTCGTAAATATGCCTCCAAATCATGCAACGTTTTGTTCTTGGTTTGTATTACATTACATATAGAAAACAGCTCTTTATACTGTCTACCGAAACCAGAAAACATGTGTTCATTTAAGGAGTTAAAACTTGATTAAATGACTTCTTGTTTTAAGCTATAAAAAAGAATATATGAGTTAATCTCATTCCATGCTTTTATAATTTTTTTTACACAATTTGTTGTTATTAAACATTCTTTCTCAATTAACATCCGAAAATTTATTATAGGTTGAAGATTTTTGAAACGTAAAGTAATTTTTTTAGTAGGTACAATGGATTCTAAATTTGAATGGGATATTGTGAGCATGTTTTACAATTACTGAAAACATTTGCTATTAATTCCAGTTCTAAATTAGATATTTGAGAAAAATGGTATCCTAATCGTTTTAAATTCGCGAATTCTACTCTTGATGGTATACTACGTCTTTTAAAACGACTTTGAGAGTTAAAAATCAAGAATTCATGGATTTAATTTTAAATCATGCGAGGAAAAAAAACGATAGTGAAAAAAAGGAATTAAATAATTATGGTAACAAAAAAGGATAGCGTCTAATGACAGATAAGGAAAAAAGAGGAGCGGAAAGACTAGTATACTTGTTACAAATGATACAGTTAAATAACCAGCGATCTTAAATTCTATAGCTAATATTAGAAAGGCCTTTGAGAAATTCAATGATTTTTGTATTAAAAAATTATATATATATATATATATATATCGGGACTCTATTGCATTTGAATTCGATTTGGATTTTCTGTATTTGCTGAATTCAATCAATGAATTAAAATAAATATGTGAAAGTGTATAAGAGGTCCACATTCAAATTTCAATCATCTCTGTAAACTGTAATTGATATGTACCAATTTTTTGGTTGATCAGCTTACCAACGTTAAATAGAATTGAATTAATTATAAGAATTTAGAATTAAATAGTTAATATTTTGTTGTTCTTCTTGAAAATATTTTAATGGATTCTTGTTCCAATTTTATTTACCTGCGATATGTATAAACTGTCTAATTGTAAAACTATCATAAACTCCTTTTCATTATATGAAGAGTTATATTAATGTCGTGCTACTTAGCAACCCGAGGGCTATTGGTTGACTTAGTAATTTTGGACCTCGGTCAAGTTTCGTGGATGACACCTCAAGTGACACCTCTGTCCAAACAACCACATCCCACCAACAGAAGGACATTGGGTTTAGACAGATAAAACGCGCATCTGACAAAGGCGGTTTTGTTAAGTGGAACCGCGACACAAACTCGCGACACTTCGTTCAAGAGGCTACCGCAGCCACCAACATTCCATTTAACGTGACGGTAAAAATTCACAGAAATAAATATAATTTGCTATGAACTTTGATTGCGAGAGAGATTTATATAAAGAAATCAAAGACGTATACTTAACAAGATACATGATTTTTACTAGCATAAGTTATAATATTAAAACAGATCGAAAAATACTGAAATAAACGATTTTCAAAAACATTACTCTCTTTTTAACTGAAGTCAACAAATGAAACTAGAAACAAAACTCGGTAGGCATATCTCCCAAAACCAGAGTATTTATAATTATTTAGAATTATTTTAAGGCTTTTCTTTTTAAATGTACTTTAAGATAGTAATGGGAACAATAATTTCTTTACTACTAGATGCAGTATAAAGTACGATTTTGATCCAAGAGCTTATCCTGTGATTAATTTCAGAGATATTAATTAGCTGAAAGACAGATGTCTACATTATAGAGATGTTTTGATACTATTTATGGGTAGGAACTTAAAATAACGTAAAATGTTGTAAATAAATCGTTAATTTACATACAAGGGTGATCAAATGAAAAGTACGAAACGACATAAAAATGAAACAGTTAAATATTTGCATATTCCCCAAGGGAGAATGTAGCGAGACATCTCGGGATGCCATTGGAGACTCTGACTGGGATCGGATCATGCGCGGGTGCCCGCATGCGCAGGAGAGAGCAAAGGCTCTTATAAGAAGCGGCGTCCAAATGATGCGAGCACAGAATTACTCGAGCACAGAAAAGCATTAACTCCGATGTGTACTGTGAGACACTCCGACGCCTACCAGGTCCATCAAGAACAAAAGACCGGGGCTGCTCACGGAGGTGTGGTTCTGCTCCATGATAACGCGCGTCCACACGTCTCCAGAGTCACACAAATGGAACTGGACAAGTTCCAATGGAGACGTTGGACCATCCGTCCTACAGTCCGGACATGTCACCCTGTGATTTCCATGTGTTGGTCCACTGAAGAAACACCTGAAAGGAAAGCGCTTCAACTCGGACGACGTACTCAAGGACACTGTGAAGGACTGGGTCTCGTCACAGCCACAGGAATTCTGGAACAAGGAATCCTGCGGCTTGTTCATCAGTGGATCGTTGTGCTCAGGCCTATGGTGTATATTTTGAATAAAGTCTATATTTGTACCCACCGTGTCGTTTCGTACCTTTTCATTTGATCACCCTTGTATATTGGTGTTTTTTTATGTAATTTTTATTTTCAGAATTTGATTTTATGCAAGGGAACATAGAAAGTGGAAACACACTGGCATGAGCTAAATTTACAAAAAATAAAAACTTTTGATTTTTAAAATAATTTATTATCAGCACTAGAAAAAGTTTTAAACAATGTTTTTAAATATTCAAACTAAACCATTGTTGTGTCTTTTAAGTGTCTTTTTTATGACTCCAAATTTTTATCGATCTGTTTTTGTATTATTCATTTTTTTCCTAATTTTTTGAAATTTTTTTTCAAAATAATCCTTTGCGTGATTAAAATTATAATTGAAAGCCATAAATTTTTTAATTTGTAATCCCAGTTGTGTCGTAATAAAAAATAAATTATCATTGATCGTTTTATGTTAGAAATTTTTTTTAATTAAAAATTTTGCAACGGTAAAATTTTGAAACGTATTTCTCAATACCCTTCTATCTAATTTATTATCCATTTTAAACAGAGTTTCCTCTATTAATATTATTATTTATATTTTCTTTATTACTTAAAAATCCCTAGGTATCAAGCTCATTATAAAAACTTGTACAGGATATAAAGGCAACTAAAATATCATTATAAATTTTAAATTGCTGGTAACGATTTAAATGTATCCAAAAAATGTCATACAATTTTAATAACTCAGAAAGATATAAGTATCATTCAAAAATATTTTACAAATGATAGATAATTATTTGGTCACCAAAATTACAGGTTTTAACATTTTTAATCCTTGTTAACTTAAATTAAATCCTAAAGTTTGATTTATTCGTTATTATTAAAAAAATATATTTTCTTAGTATTTTAATGGGTACGTCTTAATTTTTTTATTAAAACTATGTTCTTAAAATAATCACTAATTAACGTTTTCAACGAATATTTAAGAATAAATACATAAATAATATTATGTGTCAATTTTTAATAATTAAATGTAAAAGAGATACATTACGAAAATAAAATAAAGCGAAATTCATACGTTTTAATTATGTGTTTTAAATTTAATTCATTTTTATGGGAGACTTATTAAAAATGAAACTGAAAGAAAAATGTTATGGAAAGACTTTAAGAGAAATATAAAATCTTCCGCTTTGAAGGAAACGTCAGTAATTATTAAAAACTTAATTTTAGATTCAAAATAAAAATCTTAGGATTATTATTGTTTTTCACATTGTATATTAATTGTTCATACATGTTCCTACGTGGTGACTAGCTTTGACCTGATTTCTGTGTGAATAATAAATTCAAAAAACTCATTACATTTCCTTTATTTATTTTTAAAATAAAAAATATAAGCATATTAATCAAACAAAAATATATATTTTTACGTATGTATGAAATATCAAACATATCATTTGCAAAAATAATATTCAGTTAAAAGATTTAGGATGAAAATAGCTTGAGGATCTATTTTTCCATTTTTTGGGTATTTATAATTTTAATACTAATATTTTTTTCACTTAACTACAAGTTTCAAATGATTTAAACTTAACGATAATAAATGTAGTATTATCATATTTCATGTGCTTAAATTACAATTAGAACCTTTATATATCTCATAATTTCCAGAATTAGGGTGGGCTTATACTTTCTTAATGGACTGTGAGTATATACACTGAAGGGCCACTGAATAAGGGATAACAAGGGCTATGCATATTGCGTAGCGCTGCGCATCATTTACGCGTAAGTAAAGGCGCGGAGATAACTGCATATATAGAACGTACTGTGGTTGATCTGAATTAGTTGTTGGAATTGCCAGTGAGTTAACTGTCTGATTTAGATGCCTTCGATCGTGGACAAATCGTAGGTGCACGAAGCATGGGTCATTCAGTTTTCGAAATCGTCAAACAACTAGGATTTTCAAAGTCGACAGTGTCAAGAGTATACCAAGAATATATGGATGGCGAACAAAAAACTAGAGATCGGGAAAACTGCAAACGATAATAAGCCTTGACAGTGCGTACATAGCCAAAGAAGTCAAAAAGTAGCAAAAATTGCCACCCAGTTGAAAGACGGTGCCAGTCGTACAATCCATAAACGGATTGTGCAACGTTCGCTTCACCGTATGGGCTTCGGGAGCCATTGACCTACTAGAGTACCAGTGCTTAATGATCGTCATCGGGATACACGTCTTACCTGGCCTAGAGAACACAGAGACGAGTGTAGAGGACTGGAAACGAGTATCATGGAGTGATGAGTCTCGATTCCGACTACTTAACCCTGACAGAAGGCTGAGAACATGGCGTCAGACTCATGCCATGTATTCCAGATTAAAACTGTACATGGTCATAGTGGCTCAATCATGATCAGGGGTGTTTTTTCGTGGCATTGTTTGTGATCTTTGGTGAGTGTATCGACCTCCCTCAATGCAATTCGGTACGTAGAGTTTCTGGTTGATCGCCTCCATCCGCTTAAGCTATTCTGTTATCCACACGATAATGGAGTTTTCCAGCATGACAATTGTTCTTCTCACGTCCCGGTTGGCTACTGACTGGTTGGGTGAGCATTCCTCTGAATTTTCTGTCATAAATTGGCCACTTAGAAGCCAAGACTTAAATAATGTTGAACAGTTTTGGAACCAGGTGTGAAAGGCCATCACACAACACAAAAGAACCTTACTGAATTATGAGCAGCTTTAGCCAATATTTGGCAAGTCATTCGCGAGGAACGTTTCTAGAAACTTGTTGAATCTATGCCTCATCGTGTGATAGCCGTTATCAAGTCAAGAAGAGGCCCAACTTGTTACTAGGAACGTATCCCTAATTCAGTGACACTTCAGTGTATATATATTTATTTGTACTCTAAATAAGTTTCTCAAACTGTGGGGCGCACCCCCTAGAGGGGCGTGATAACTCTGAAAAGGGGGGGGGTGAGCATATTGAAGAGTCGAAAATAAAAGGTTTACAAATTTAATGAAAGGAAGCAAAACAAAATACATTCTGACCTAGCAAAAATAAAATATACATTTATACTGATATAATATACTTGTAAATGCATCAGTATCGCACAATGTTAATCGATAATTAATTTATCAATACTAAGTTAGGAGCAAGATTAGTAATTATCGGAGACTCCCATGGGATTGTCATATACAAAATGTAATATTTATCTTGATAATTTGTACGGTTTATAGTTAAAAATGTATTGTAGCTTTACGTCATAATACATTATTATTGAATTCAATGCATTGTTATTATATAGAGGGGTAGGGGTGATGAAAATTGTGACTGAAAATTGCGTCATAAATATTTAAAGTTTGAGAATCATTGCTCTAAATTGATATATATAATAATAAAGCAATACATTAAATAGAAATAAAACCAGACAGTATACGTCAAAAATAGACAACCCCAGTTACAGATTAAGATTATCAAGATTAAGTGTTAGTTAAGAAATTAAGATTATAGTTTTAAACTTAATTTTAAGGCCAGTAAATCTTCCCCTTTATATACCTGTGCCACTGAGCTGCAAGGAAAAGAAAATAGTGTTGGTATAAGATATCAGTAATACTAAAGATAATAATCATAAAACTAGAAGAACAATATCAAAAAAGTAAATTTAAGTTATCGATGCCAAATAGCAAGCTCTTGTTGTTTTTGTTGTTGAAATATTCCACCAGATCTTGCCACAGGCTAGATCAGGTTTATGAGCTTAAGAAACCTGAAACAAAATCACAAAGCACAAGAAAATTGGAGTACATGTCCTCCTTGTCAAGACCTGCACAGTACAACAAATGCTTCGGTGAATTCTGCACTAAGTTACAGTTGGTAGACAACAAATAGGTTGTTTGACCATTAACAAGGAAGAGACACATTATGTGTCCACTTGCAAGTCTAGAAATGGTGGACTGGACAACTATATTCACCTTGATGGTAAGGGCACCGGTGAGGTCTGCCTGTTGTACCAAAGATGAGTCGGAGGAATTTTCTATAGCTGCGGTTTGAGTTTTTTATTTTGAAGCAGGTATCAGAGAATTCCAGGTTGTTACTTGACACAGGAACCTCCTCAGTGGTTGCTTCCTTGGCCATTTTATTACCATAGGGTCCACTATTGTACGGTATCCATAAGAAATAAATATAGTGCTGCTGTAAAAGCTCTTGAAGAGTATTCAGAATGGAAACAGGACTTTTACCGCCTTTAGTCCAGTTATATAAGGGCTGTATGGCACTGTGGCTATAAAAAAAATCGTTATATTGGCGGAAAGTGTTACAGTTTTAAAGGCGTTAAATGTCACAATCGATTGCAATTAGCTTAGTTCTAAGAACAGAGCAACAGTCTGAATTCATAATTCTAAATTTTTATGAGAAATTGGAGGCCTTTACAAGGGTCCTCTACCATAAAATATATATTCATTTCTACTGACATCAGTATAGCAATAGCAATTTCTTGAATTTAACTGAATAGCAATTTCTTGAATTTAACTGAATGGCAATTTCTTGAATTTAACTGATGACCTACAGAGCAAGTTAACACTGGTAATTAGATAAATAGTAAGGAAAAATCTACTTTGAAAAGCATCTATGTTGAATTTACTGGCTTCTGCTTCACATGCACTTTTTTATAGTTGTGTAGGGTGAATATGTAACTAATTTAAGATTAAGTATTAGTTACTTTCTAAGTCATAAATTTAAATTCCCACATGGTTGCATATTGTTAGAGAATTTTTATATTATAAATTTTTCTTATCATTTTAAGTTAATAAGTATGTCAATAGGGGGAAAAGGGATTAAATATTTGATACCGAATTTATTCATTTCTTTACAAACCTAAAATGGGGTTGATTTTTATCATAAAATCTCTTATAAGAAAATATAATATAGAATTTTTTTTTAGAATAAGATCAAAATAATTGAACATTTTTTGTAACAAAAATTAAATGTAGTACAAAATATGCGCGATATGTTTCGATTCCTCTAGAATTAGCTTATGAAATCTATTTTTAATGTAACAAAATTCTCATAAGTCTAATTTTCGAATAAAGAATTAAAGCAATTATTTTTTTTACAAACTAATTCACCGCAAAGTCGTTTTGAGAAGTAACAGGAAAATACTTTATTAGATAAGAGCATCATATGAGAAGAAGTGAACATTTAATTTCATTAGCACAATATAAGTAATAAGCTTTCAAATTTTTCTAGAGTTAAATTTTATTCATTGTTTTAAGGTGAAAACTTTTATTTGAATTTTCAGTTTTCTATATTTATTTGATTTTAATATCTTAATATTTGGAAAAGTTTTTTAAATGATACATAATGTATACCTTTATTATTACAAAACATAATAAATACTCAATTTAAACATTAACAATTTCGGGAGGAATTTTTTACATATGAAATACATATTAATAAACGAAAACAATCACATCTGGAACTCTACATTAACAGGAAAACCTATTAAATTGCTTCATTCAAATTAACTTCTTCAAATTAATTCTTTTTCTTATAAAGGTTACGTTATTTATTGAACTACGCTAATTAAAGGGCATTGCAAAATGGAAATTATTTCAGAAAAGGTTGATAAAGAATGAGTAATTTACCAAATTTAATGGGGTTACATCAAGAACCTTTGATCTTTTTTAACATTGAAAAAGTTTTTATTTCGATTAAAACCATTAAATTAAAAAAATAATTTTTATCTTAAAAATTTAAAAATGCTTTTGCATTTTTCTTAAACATTTATCAAAATTTTACCTTATGTTATACCCTACTGAAGTTTTGAAAAATCTGATTCTTTAACAGCTTATTGTAAGCAAGCATGCAATCCTCGATTTACTCATTCTTTTCATTGTGTATTTCTTAAATAAGAAATTTTTAATAACATTTATTTTACCTTAAATTTAAAAGATTTGTTTTTCTTAACAGATAGTCTCAAAGATCTAATGTTTTCAATATTTATATTTATTTAAACCAAAATGACTTTCCATGCACTTTACGAATTTAAAATATTCATAAAAACGTGAAAAAACTATTGATAAATTAAATTCTAAAACATTTCTTTAATCCCTATAAAATTCATGAGATGCGAATGGTTATCTCAAAGTTAAAAGCCTCTATTGTTTAAAAAAAACACACATTTAGAATTAAGAAATATAAAAGGCTTAGTTTGTTCCATTTTTTTAAACTTTGAGTTGAAGAATGAAAATAGTTTTCTAGATATTTCTTAGTAATACCTTGATTATTTAGTTCTAAAAAGGCTAAATCTCTATTAAATTGGCTTTTTCTGGGATTTCTATTTTTCATCATATGTTAAGGGAATATTTTTCATTCTAAATAAAAAGGTATCAGGAGAATTTTTGGAAAAAGCTTTTAATCATCCTTTAATATTTAATTCTTACATTGTAATTCATTTTACAATGTTTCAAAACTTTGATTTTTTTATATTAATAATAAGAAAACTGTCAATAAAAATTCAAAAATTAATTAAATATTTACTTTAATATATCTACAATAGTTAAATTTTGGTAAAATGAAAATAAGATTGATAATTTCTTTTTAATTATTTATTTTATTTTATTATTTACCGAAGCAGTATTCCACGTTCAACGTATTGGTTGTCAATGCGAGAGAGTTGTATGTACCCTTGCGTTATCTCTATAAATATTGCATCAGGACCCATGGCTGCCAGATATGGATGAATATATGGGTCAAGGGTATGGATGAATATATGGGTCAAGGGTAACATCCCAATGAATAACTGCTGACACTGAACCAGGAAGGAAGACATAGAGATCAGTTCGGCCACTAACTGATATATTTTTTTTTCAAACCATGGCAAGAGTATTATTGTAGCTGTGTCTTTCTGTAGTATTGAGAGCTCGATGTCGAGTTCCTGGGATTTTTTAGATTCACATTCACTGGGAAACACAGTTAATAAAGAATCAGGACTCATCGCTGAAAAATACATTGGCTTATTTAGAGAATGTCCAATGGATGTGATCCAAAACCCACTGCAGTCGAGTTCCTCTGCGGGACGATGCCAGTGACACCAGAACTGATGGTTGTCTTGAATACAGATGGCTTTCATGCAGAGTTTACAAACAGTTTATTTGCATATCACTATTCTTGACGAATTCGAAAATCTCAAAAAAGTTTACTCATCTGATAATACCAAGCTTTCAGACACAGATAAGTTTGTAAGTCAGGAGTCGGCAACCTCTTAGCTGTGATGTTCCAAACCAATCTACCAATAGGGTTCAGTGTGCCAAACAGTAGGACATTTTTTAAACAGTTCGATTCCCACAATATTGCATGCTGAACTAAAGAATAAAAGGGTCAATAATATAGATTAACAGTTTTATTATGTATTAATTTTGCATCACTTAAAGAAATTTATCAATATAAAAATAAACAGCATAAAATATTACTGGTTTTTAAACAAAAGTGAAAAAAATTTAAATTTTATATCTTTCACTATTTTTAAACATATTTATTAAAATAAGAAGACAACATAAAATATAAGTATTTCCCTTCATTATAAAATAAAAAGATAAATAAGAATTTGAATGCGAACCTAGTGCTTGCACCACTCTACATTCATATCAGAAAATCAGGGGTATAATATGTGACTTTCAATTTGACACGAGGAGTTGTTAAACTATTTCTTTGAGGATTCAAAATATTTTTCATATGAGGAAAGAATTTTTACTTTGATATCTAGAACTACAATCGGAAAGCAGAGAGTACATGCAATTTTCTCTCTGCAAACAATTAAATCTCTCCAGCAATGACATTCAATAATTTACAAAATAGCTACAAACTGATCTTTAGAGTTATCTTTCAGATTTTTTAATTCCTTAAATGTCCATAACTCTGAAGAAGTTTGTCAAATAAGGTCCATTACAAATTTATCAATTTCTATCCACTCAAAAATTCACAAATTTGTAGAGTAGTGCAGAGTGCCATTGAATATTGTACCACTTGCCACATGTGGCACGCATGCCATAGGTTGCCGACCCCTGTTGTAACCCTAAAATATCCAGCACCAGGTCGTGACACTATATGTTCATTTTGATAACAATTCTACAAGCGGGTAATGATCGAATCGTTGACATTTAAAGCTCAAGCAATCTCTGCCGGTTGCTTAAGTGAATGGGTCCTTCAATGCCTACCAAATCCAGCAACGTTTTTTTTAAGAAATTTTAAACAAAAAAATGAAAAAAGGGGTTCCAAACTAACCTCACAATCAATATACAAAACAGGGGAAGAAACTGCTGAAAGGAGCCTGTTTTTTATACCTATCTCATTCCGCAGACTTAAGTGTAATTATGAAAATATTTTACTGTGAAACTTCTTTCATTTTCTTTAACTGCAAGGTATGTATGCAAATTTCGTTGCTGTAACTTTTCTTCTCGAACTATGCTAATTTTAATGTTCGTTGCTTATTTTTTAAGACAGTGTAGTTTCGTTAATTATTATGCTTCAATCATTCAAGAATAGAGTAATGAAATAATCAAAATTTCATTCCAGGTGGACTTGTTTTGGAAGCCTATCATACGAATCAAATTTACAATTCCTTCGCTGTGATTTTTAGTACCTTGAGCAGTTTGGATATTAGAAACCTTGATAGAACGTCATTACTAAGCTAGGACAGTTCGATCTGTATCTAATTACTACAGATTTCATTATTTTTTTCGTATAAAAATTCAAAGATTATTCGTTGTGCAACAGTAACTCAGTTTACTGTCATCAGGTTTTCAACTTAATAAATAAATAAATGTATGAAGAATTAAAAGAACTTTAAATGACTTATCAAGGTTATTATGGTAAAATACACGAGTATAAAAATCTTGTCTGCAATCTATTAAAATATTTCTTTTCTCTACTTGATCCACCTTCGTACGTTTAAGTTTATAATGAATTATTATCGAATTCGTGTAAACCATCTTTTGCATTATATTTTAATTTACAGTTTGTGTATTATACAGCTGTCCAACTCAATAAGGTAATAATACTCTTTACTGATTCTAGATTATGTTACATTGATTATGTTTTAAGACATTTCTATTTAAAAATATTTTGATTAAATTCAAAATAAATTATTGTCTTTAAAAAAATATTCACTGATAGTAAAAATTTAATGACTTCGGGAATCATATCAAAGAGCTCATTTTATGTTGGAACCAATTTTCCACTTCGATGGTTCCTAATTTCGTATTTGCTATCTGTAATGGTACTTTCAATGGCAATATCTTTCCTGGGGTATTTTACACTGCTCGTACTTCTTAGGAACAATAACTTAGCATAAAATGAGAATCCCGAATCTAAAAGATCAGTATAAAGGGTAAATTGGATTCCACACCATTATTCATGCAAGAACTGAAATTAATTTCGTTTGTGAATTTAACAAACATTGAACCGCTTAGAGCAGTTTAATCTAGATTCAATCGCACTGAAAGTAAAATGTTTTTTTTTAACTATACAATCTATTAAAGAACATATATGCATCAGGTCTGTACCACAGAAAATCCTACCTGTTTTTAAAGGCAAAGAAAATATTATGTTCATATCACATTCATTAATATTTACTGAACAATATAATCTCTTGCATTGATTATGACATCTTTTCAGTATGACATTTGATGCACTCGATCTCTGGAAAAGCACTCAACCTCAGAGACGAAATTCTTGAACAATATTTAGTTAACACGTGTCTTATTTTGGAAATTTTTCCCCTTTAAAAATTTTTGAAAGGAGAAAAACTGATGGTGATAGATGATGGTACTAAGCTAGAAGAATACAGTGAATGAAACTGAATTTCTCAGCCTATGACGTTCTGTAGAGAAGCTAAAAAGCGTACTTTTTTAAATTACATTTATTGAAGTAATTAGCTGTTATATATATATATACATACAAACATTTATATATTTATATACTGTATGGAATATTTTGAAGAAAAATTAAATATTTTTTTTCTAATTTAATTTAAAAAGAATAAAATCATGTGTGATTTATATATTTGTTTATTATGTGACAGATAACTGGATCTTAGAAATTATACTCTTATAAATATACTTTCTGATATTTACAAAATTAACTTTAATACTACAATTACAATAGATATTAAAATTGAATCTTAGACACTCTGTGAGGATTATTTAAAATATTATAGGGAAAGAAATTCGAAATTCTTCAATCGGTTCCTTATGTGTGAAAAAAATACTTTTCCGATATTTAATTCGAGAATTGTGTCTTATTTTTCTTTTTCAGAGACAAAAATAATCTCAAAACATTTTCAAATATATTCTTTTTCTATCTTTTCATATTAAATCAACTTTGTCCATTAGCGAAAACATTGAACATTTTTCAGTTCCTGTTACATATGAAAGCAATTTCGAAAATCTTGGGGACTTTTTTCTCGTTTATCTTCCCTGAAAGATCTAAATCGATCATTTCTTTTTGCATTTATCGAAAAAGGGGTTTTCGAGAGGAAATTCCGAATTGGCAGAAATGATTCTAGGAAGGAACCCGGAAAAAGAAATCTCATGTTATTGATTAATTTCCTTAAAAACATATTTTCCTAAATGACGATCAAAACAATTATCAAATATTTAGTGAATTTTGACACTGAATATATTTAAAGCATTTTCTCAAATGTTATAAATAAGGGTAATATGATTCCTATTTTTTTAGAATTTTATCTTTATCAAAATAAACATAAATCCTTTGATATTCCTGCTGTATATTTTAGAAGCTTTAATGCCAGTTTTTAAGCTGTACACATTTTCAAAAATAAGATCATTAAATCAAAGTACGATTTCTTGGTAAAACTTAAAAAAGTACTATATAATATATTTATGTATATTATATCATTTAGAAGGTCTGCTAAATGAATATGTAATAAAAAGATAAGTGGCAAATGTTTCATACTGTTATTACTTGAAAAGAGCCAAATTTTTAATATTCGGGAATCTTTGAAAATATCCGTAAGTATGAAAAGGCATGAAATTTATTTTGAATGAATAGAGTTAAACCTCTTCACTTTAAAAGAATAAACCTGGCATCTACCAAATATCCACCAGTTTCCTGCATTTTGAGAAACATTATTTAATATTCTTTTGGGTGGTTGGAATCTTATTCAAAAATTCCAATTATTCTGTCACAGAAAACCATAAATAAACGAATGTACCAAAAACTCGTAACTATATTAAAATACCGACGAAGAAAAACAGATGATTAAGTAAAACTTCACATATCAACATGAAAGAAAATGGAGAGTTCTAAAATTTATAGATTTAAACGATTTTTCTCGCTATTCTATTAAATCAGTGATTCTCAACCACAGTGCCGCGGCATTTTTGTGTGCCATCAAATTTTTTTAACATTATTCAGTATAATCTCAGAAATAAATAAAATACGGAACGTATTCATTTTTGACCGTTTTATAGAAATAAACTAACGGTATTCGTGGATAGATAAATATAAAAAGAATTTATTGCGTTCGTATCCATTTTGTGATAACGGATACATCTGTATATGATATAATTCTTCATGGTAAACTAACTCAGGCAAAGTTTGGCAGTGAAATTTTATGTCGAGGAGGCATAGTAAGAAAGCAGTTTCTTTAAACATATGTTTTATTCTTTAAATAAGTAAAGTCAGTCTGCTCGCTAACAATGTAAAACATAATAGTTAAAAATATAATCCCAGAAAATAACATAACCAGACTTTAGTTAACTGATTCTAATAGATCGAAACATCTTTAAAAAAAGCTAAGCAACAAACCAGTTGCACACATCTAATATGCCTTCAGTCGAAGAGCCCAATCATTTCTAACATTTCGTCTGAAACCGACGATCATCTCTCAACCAACCCGGTCTCCTTAAATACTTACACGAGCCAAGTTAGTTAAATCTACATTGCAGCCGTTGCCAACTACAAATCTCGAAACTCGCAAAAAGGTCGGGTTCGAATCAGTTTATTTACTTGAGATCATGGCGCGTGGTTGGAAAAACTTAAGGACACCATTAAAAATTCGGATCCTAAAATAATTTTTTTTAAATGTCTAACAGTATATAAATTAACTTTGAATGTCAAGGGGGAAACTAATTTCACCCTGAAATAAACAAGATATAATTTCAAAACCTTTGGAAGAATCAATTAATCCATTTTAGATCAAAATTAGAGGTGATTTTATTTCATAATAGCTGGCAAAGCTTTAAAAATATTGTTACAATTTTCTACACCTTATTTGCGTGAATTCGAATTTTCAGGAATAACGAATATATAAATGAAAAAGCAAAAAAAATATTGAGACTTTTAAATGTAGATGACGAAATAAGAGTCGTCATCATTTTTTACGACCAAATACAGCCGACTCGATAATTCGAAGTTAAAGGGACCAATGAAAAACTTCGAATTATCAAGAGGGTAGAAAAAATTCCTAAATACACGAAGAGAATTTTTTTTTTCTAACACATTTAAATTTGAAAATATGTAATAAAACAACAGTTGTACATAGGTATAAAATTGTTTAAAAGTATTTTTAAAAAGTACATACTATATATATATATATATATATGTATACAGTATAAATATTTTACAGAAGTTAAAAGTCCTGTATTAAAAAAATACATTCACACAAACCTACGCATCTCTTCATCACAATAGCGAACCATCCTTTCTGAACACATGTGTAGCAAGGCCCAGTGTTAAACATAAGATATGGACGGCTGACAACAAGTGTGGTTGGTCTATTGTCCACTTAAAAGAATGAAAACAATAAAAGTGTCTTTTTGCATGAGGAATCGGAACACATTAAGAGGGGTAGTAGACAGATGGCCATCAAAGGGGCTACGTCTTAGGGGACACGCAGAGACAACACAACGCAAAACTTATAATCTCCAACCTGTTTAATACAGGACTGCAGATGACAGTGAGTGTTAGAATTGCCGAGAGTTTTTTAGATAACTTCGAATTATAGCGTGTTGTTGTCTGGCCAGCCACAGATTTTACTTCAAAATATTGAGTGTACCAAAACGTATTGTTTTAATTCGAAATATCAAGAGTTTTTCTAGGGACCGAGCTTATACTTCGAATTTTCGAGAAGTTCATATTATAGAAGATTTGAATTATATCGAGAGTCGACTGTATAAACAAATTTATCAAAAATCATCAAATTCCAATTTCGCATTAAATGTACGAGTTCTTATAATTATTTTGTATTTAATTACTCAATAAATATTTTGTTTTCTTTGTCGTACATATTATTTTACTTAAGAAGGAAAATTATTAACATAAATTACATTACATAGTGTATTACAGATAAGTAAAATTCTTTTAAACTTATATTTATTGTGAGTGTTCCACGGAATTTTAAAATTTTTTAAAGTGTACCGCAACAAATTTAAAAGCTGAGAATCACTATCAGAAGATAAAGGAATTATGTGCATGAAAAATATTTAGTAAGCATTTGTTTGTTATCTTCTAATTAAAGTTATACATTCTTCTGTGTGTAATCAAATAAAAACAAAAGACATTTTAACAATAAATTTATTCAGAATATATACTCCCCATGTATGTACTTCTCGTTCGTTTTACAGCACCAAGCCATAAACTTTTTATGTGCAGTGGCACAGAATCATAAAGTTCAGCACTATAAATTTTATATAGCACATAATCTCATTTGTCGGATGCGACACCATTACGAACAAAGAGAAAGTATTATGTATCCTGACTTGTCCTGCAAACCCCCCAGATTATGATTTGTTGCTAAAAAAGATTTATTTTCAATTTCAAATTCCATAAGTTCCCTGTCCTAACTCTTCTATGTTTGTGAGATAAAATTTATAGAATGCATCCATTTATTGATCATTATACGGGAAGCAAAGCGTACTAATATCCTGCAGTAACTCGAATTGGTGTTAAGCCATGCGAGTGTAAACAGCGTTAATAAAATAAAAGGTTTTTCTTAAGATTTCTTTCGGTATGACATGTTTTTGAAGTACTTTTAACATGAAGAGAGATATCTTTTTTTGAAAGTATAGTTTCACACCTTCTTTACAGATACAACTATTATTAAAGTGAAAATAAAGAAAATGTCTGAAAAGAAAGGATTTTTATAATTGCGTTTTTTAATGTTTGTAATTATAAAGCTAGGTATCTAAAACGCTTTTGATTCATTTTAAAAGACTTAGAGCAATATCATATATTACTTTTTCATGTGTAAAATAAATAACGAAGTCGCAAATTGAATTCACTTTATAAAATATTCACTTAATAATTGCTAGTTGTATTAATATTGAGTTTCAACGTTAGTAATTCTTATGATTTCCTGTAATAGATTATGATTTATATGATTCCCTTTGTTTTATAAAACAGAAATAAATTCAGAACATTCAGTTTTAAGTAAAAATACGACTTAATATTTACTTAAATTACCGTAGTTTGTAAATCAGAATATAATATAAAAAATGGATTTTTTTTTCATTTTTAAAAAAAATTGTTTTGAGTTAGAGTGTATTTTTAAATTAAACTCGAATACATCTTTAAAAAAATTCTGAAAATGTTCAGCAACTGTGATATACAAATATTTCTTTTATAAAAAAAAATTCCATCAAACGTAAATCAAAGTGAGTTACTTTATTAAACGTGATGAAAAAAATAACATTTTTTATTTAATAGAATGTATCACATTCTGGTATAATAATACCTGGTAATTTTAAAGATCACATATGTTACATTGAAAATAAAGATGATTCAATGTTGCAATATTCAGTGGCGTTACGTGCACCCCCACAAATCCCGAATTGCAGGGGAGACAGGGTTCTAGGAGGCCCAAAGTCTGACTGCCGTCAAGCCCCTTTGTAAAACCCAACTAGAGGATCACAAAACCTGACTTTGCAACGGGGTATAAATGTTCTCAGTTACGACACTGGCAATATTTATCAATATTTAAAAAGTTTTGTGTGAAATTATACAGCCATCAAATACCATATTTGAAACTAAATAGTTATAGTTATGGAAATATCTAGCCAAAAAGTTCTAGTCTATTAAGTTTTGGCATAAAGCATAAAGTTTTATAAATTAAGTAAGTGTAATAAATATGAATTTTATTTTTAATTCAAAATTTACTGTCAGAAGAACGCAATACTGATTTATTGGGCAACAGTTTAAATAATAATCGTGCAGACATTATAGCTAGCGCTACTTTACCTTTTGTGAGGAAGATTTTCAAATACATCTATATTTCAAATTTTTTCTTTGGTTTTATTATAACTGCTAAGAAAATCAAATTAAGACTAAAATGTATAAAAAAACCCTTCAAAATTGATTTTTATTTCATATTGATTTAGTGGGACTGCTATAACTGCAAGAGCAAATGCAATGAAAAAATGGTTTTTTTTCAGCTAAAAAGAATTATTTTCTTTAAGCTAAAAAAAAAAGATATTTAATTAGAATAAAAGAAGAAAATATTTTATTCTTAAGCTTTTAAAAGAAAAAGGCTTGTTTTTAGATATCCTAAGTTTTGCAGAGATTAAAAGGTATAAGTAGCATGAAAATGTAACAAAAAAGATTATTTCTAGTTAGAATAAAACATGAATTCTTTTCGCAGCTAAAGGAGGAAAAAATAGTCTTCACAGCTTTCTGGTTCTTAAAGTAATATGAGCTCATTTACAAGGTGTAAAAAATTATTCTCAGTTTTAAATTCTTGTCGGATACTTTATTTAACTTAAGGCCACACTTTATCCTTTTTCTTCAACTTTTAACTAATTTAGGTTCTTTGCAAAGTGCAGGTCTTTTCAATGACTAATCGCCGTATAATTATTTAAAACAACGAACAAAATTTTAGGGAAAACTTACCTTTTTTTCTATAAATTTTAATTTACAGTTTCAAAAAAAAGTGAATTAATTTTTTGCTAACTGTAACTAACACTTCAAAGCAAATGGTTGGAAATTCAATGTACAAGATTTTTAAGGTATCTCAACTTTTGAAAAACTTATTTAGAACATTATTTAGATTTGTTGTTAGAAATTCATACAATATGATAATTCTTCTATTTTTTACTGACGATTTATTTCACATTTAAAAATATTTGAAACATTTTTCCATTCAAATAGATTTAAAAAAGCTTTCTTGAGTTTTAAACGTGTTAAATGCTTTTAGCCTAGTAATGCAAGCAATTAAATTGAAAGGTTGGGGTATTGAAACTAAAAGGTTAACCTTATCATCTTAGTATTAAGCCTTGGGATTTTCTCTTTTATTGTATATTGGTAGAAGAATTGTCTATTTCCATGAACAAAGTTACATTGTTTAGAATTGTTATAAATATTATACTAAGAATTTTTTTTCAAAGAATTTCTTTGAATTTATAAATATTTCTGTAAAGTAAACATTTTCTAAAAAATAATGAAGCAATTTTTGATGTGTAACATCTTTTCTCTCGGTTGCTGGTGATTTCGTGAAAAGGGACGGAAATATGTAACAGGAAGTTGGGGAAGCGCGTGCTATTTAATTTGACCAATCAGCGCACTTGGTGATGTCTCTTCGCTACCCTCGCAGTGAAGTTCTGTTTTTTCTCCTTCATTCGGGAGGGGCTCCACCCCCCCCCCTCCCACCCCCCGCCTGTGGTCTTGGCCGTGGGATCTTTGTTTTCTCATTTTAGGATCAGAGAAGAAGCTAAGTCCTTTAGCTGGATCTTGTAAAGATATATCTAAGTGGGTCCAACTCTAGTAGCCATCATGCCTCCAGCCCTTTTTATATTGTTAAATTTAGCATTTCAAAGGATTCTAATTCAAAAACTAGGTTTCATTTGCGCTTGACTCTAAATCCACTTCGCACATACGAGTAAGTCTTATTAGACTTCAACAAGGATAAACTTGCGATCCTTACGCTCATTTGTCAAAGTCTGAGGGCTCACCAAACAGATTTCGGCAATATTTCACAAAATTGTACGTTACTCACGTTAGCAGAGACGTGGTTAGATAATGACGAACTAGTTTAGATACCTGACTTCGATTGCTGCGTACAATTTAAACGACCGGGCCACAGAGCAGCTGTTGCGATCTATCGCAAACAGAAGAACTCACATGTTGTGCATCCTGATATGGATATTACTTATCTTCAAACAAGTGGACTGGGCATTGTTAATCAAAATATTGGGGACATATGTACAGCAGAATGCTTATTTGAAAGTGGACAAACAGTGATTTCGGTGGTCATATACATTTCTCCGAATCAAACGGATAAAAAAAATTAAAGATTTCCTGCATTTTTTACTTTTAACATTTACCGAAAGTGGTTCTGCTATTTAAAAAAAAACTATCACTCGCTTTTCATGATTTTGAGTGGAGATTTTAAAGTTAACTTCAGTTTCCTAGAAGCCGAGCCACTCATAGCTTTTTTGAATGATGAACTCAAGCTCGATATGAACACAAATCGAAATATTTCGACAACTAACAGTGGTACTGTTATTGACTCTATTTTTCAACGGTTTTTAAATACTTTGAAGTAACAATTATATGTGTAAAATTTTAGTTATAATCCTATTGTTTCCACTCTTCCTCAAACTAAACAAGAATAATTATTTTTGATAAAAAATTACATTACTTCTTGAGTTAATTAAATAAAATTTTCATTAAAGATATAATTATTCGATAGTAAATTATTTTCAATCCTACCCGATTCATTTTTTTCAGGATTTAAGTTACTATTGCGTATTTACCACGATAACATGTCAGATGTTACACATCATATGCGACTACTGTAAGATTCGTTTAATTTTTTTTTTACAAAGAATTCCTTTGAATTTATAAATATTTCTGAAAAGTAAAAATTTTCTGAAAAATAACTAAGCAATTTTTTTTTTCAAATATATTTTTTAAATCACAACAAACAATTAAAAGCTTAATTTTTTTCTGTGTTTGATGAAATCTGCCGTATATTTCCTATTATAAGCCGAGGATTTTTTAACTTTTTTACAGTTAAAGTAAGGGGTCGACTAATATACGGATCCGCTAATCTCAACAAAAAAATGATAATATAGGGAAAAAACCTTTTTAAAGAATAAAAAAACGATTTTTCATGCGTAAGCAATTTTAATCTTGGGGTATTTTGAATGGAAATTTTATATTAAAAGGACACACACACACAAAAAAATCACATGAAATCTTCAAAGTGAATGACAGAATCCGAGTTTCCGTTTAGTTCCTAACTCTTAAATGCAGATTTTTTTGTTTTGAGTTTTAAAAAAAAATCTGTTTTTCACAAGAATGTAGTCATAGGTTGCGTAAAAAGTAAATAAATCAATCCATATAACTATATTAGGTATTTGTTTTGAATAAAAGTTCTATGTTGACTTTTGGAAACATACAGTAGTATTTCCCAAAAATCTTGCATATACCCAATAAAATTTTCAAATGCAACAACATCAAACAATGATCACCTACTTAACAACAGATGAGAAGTCATTTTTTTTTTCAATTAGATAAATCACTCCTTTATAGGAAACTCGAAAGTAGAATATTTCTCTCCAAGTAGCACAGAGAATCACTCACCATATTCTAATGTCAAATACATATATATAACTTTACACGCCAAGAAGTAATGTCATTTTTCTTTAATGCACAGTTTATTGTCTCTGGTTATCAAGATCGCGTTCAAAAACGCGCACACACACTAATAATATTAAGTGAAATTGGAATGTAAGCAATTGGTAGAAATATGCATTTAAGGGTTAAAATTTGCAATCACTCATTGAAATGTCTGAATGCATATGTTCATCATGACTCCAGTTTTTCCTACTGGGCATGAAACATGAATCGACTGTTAACTGTCGTATACATCACATACCGCTCTTTTTCCAAAAAAGAAATAACGCCAAAAGTAAAACTAGGACAAATAGCTTGCAACGAGGACCGGCAACTTTATAGCTGTCGTGTGTCAAACCAATCCACCAATATGATTTAGTGTGCAAGGTAGTAAGAATTATTTTAAAATAATTTGATTCCTTCGGCAATGATGTAAAGTTAGGAAATAGATGTTAATTTTATTTCCAATGGAACTCCATTTTAGCTACTTAACCTTTGCAGACACGGCAAGTCCCCATATGTGAGAGCCTTTTCATGGTGGCACCATCTAGTGGCGACCTCGTTACCAAATTTGGACACTTGAATTAGTTTTTTTTTTTCAAATTCAAACTCTCGTCGGATGCTAAATATTGCCCCGATGAAATTTTGCTGTATTTTGTTGTAGGCTCCCGAGTCCTTATTTTAAGTGTACCCCACATACGCATCTGTAATATGTTTGCTCTTTGTGTAATTATAAACTTTAAATAATAAAATTCAATGTCGAAAAGTAAATTGTGGAATAAAAAGTTAAAAAAATATGTAATTAAAAATAAGTTAGAAATTAATATGTTTTTATTTTATTTTTTGGAGCAGGTTCACTGCGCCATTTCTCACCCAAGAAATCGTACATTGGCTTGTAGAATATATGAAATACTAGAACATCAATGTTCAAGAACTCAAGCAATAAATATTACCGCAATGATACGGATTACTCATATTATAGAAAGAAGTAATTACCTCTGGCTGACTTTTTCTAAGGTAGTTTATATTAAGTAATTTTTTCTTCGAGAATTTTCTATGGACCTTATTTTTTCCGTTAGTTAAAGAAGGCTCAAGAAAACACGAGCATCTGCTATTCTCCAGTCTCTGAACTTTTTAATGAAATTAATTTACTTTCTTATTATCATTAACATTTTTTATAATGTTTTATCATCAACCCCGTCTTTTTTTGTAAGCCCCCGAATCACTATTTATTTTCTTGTGAAACCTCTGAATACTTCTATGGACTCCGGGCAAGAAAACGCTTATATAAAAGAACAAAAATTGTAGAACTCTCATAGAAAATTCATTTTTTATCTTAGACATGTTTAATAAATCCAAAGAATTGAAAGAAATAAAAAAATATTTCGTAATTACATTTATTACTTGAAAACATACACAAATTAGCTTAATCATAAATCATTAAGTAACAACTAAAAGATAGCTGATTCTAATGAATAATGTCTTTAATTTGTACCATTTATACTCTTAGATTACATTACTAAGCTGTATTTTTAGAAAGACATAATGAAATTAGGAAGAACTATGCTTTAGAAGGTTCTAGAAGGCTTTTTCCTCTTCTATTTGCAAGCAAAAATTAGTACCTTAATAATGCTCTCTATTCAAAAGACTTCCTTTGCATTACTTTTTATTATTTCAAGCCATCGAATCAAAACTTCCAGCTCTCAATGTTTAATTAGTTTTAATTAGAAGCAATTTCTTAAGCTCTTTTCAAGATGGCGGTTAAAGTACACTTGAAAGGGTTTTTATTGCCTTGTAACCCTTTTTGTAATATCTTCAAACTCATTGAAAAGACTTGAATACCGTTTAATACTTACTTCTGAAGTGCACAAGTCGCTTTCATATACTATTTTTCAACATTGAATAAATTAAAAATCAGTTTTCTACTCTTAGAACACATTAATACGCCACTAGAAATCAAAACGTAAAAGAGAAAAGCCTTTCATACGTTAAGCTATTCTTTACTTTACCTTTGGTGAGAGAGTTTATAAAATGATCAAAATAAACATTCATTTAAAATTATTAATAGATTGTTTACATACGTGGGTTAATAATAAATATCCTTTAATCTCATATATATATATATATGTTTAGATATTTAACATAAGATTTAAATAAGTTTTTGGTTTATAAAAAGATATAATCATATGAAAACTACTTATCTATCTGTTTGTGTGCTTCTGTAAATAGCCAAAAATCATTTTTCATTTCATTTTTCACATTTTTACTTATAAAAATTTGAAATATTATCCTGTATATATAATCGAGTATATACTGATTTCTTTAAGCTGACACTATTCAGTGCCCCTGTAGTTCGATCTAACAAACGCAATGGCGTACACTTCATATGGAGACTAATGATAACATGGAAAATAAGATTACTTGAAAAAGAATTTTTTTGTTCCAAAAATTGCTGATAGGGGTGTTGGCGGCTCTGTGTTGTAGCTTAACAAACCAAAAATCAGCATAAAATACGGGTATTATTCATAAAGCTGTATTATCTTTATTATCCACAATGGGCTAAACTCATGTGACGTCATAGTCACATGATAATGATAAACACAAATTTCTAACCAATTAGTAAATAAATTCATGTGATGTCATAATCATACGATAAGTTCACTCATGTGTTTCCAGCTAATTAATCCATACGCTTCGTTGTTGCTAACTTTCATTCTTTTCAGAAACTGTTTTTCTAAAAGGCATATATTTGTCATCAATAATAACGTACATCAGAAAGCAAAAAGTATTTAATTTAAAAATAAATGAAAAGCATAAGATTTATTTTTAATTTTAAAATCTTTTCACTGATTTTTTCTCAATATATTTGAGCATCTTTACCCAATGACGAAATTCAGAATTTTATCTAAATGTTAGAAATGGAGCAACTAGCACAAGTCAGTTTAATGACAGTTTTGAATTAAGTCTCGAACACGTGATTGTCTTAATCATATGACCATCATGAAGTGATCCCATTCCTTGTGAGCTTAAAATCAACAGATCAATAATCTAATCGCTTAAATTATAATAGTGATAATTAGCTTAATAATGGCTTAAATTTAATTGATAATTTAAGCTTAAAATCGATATTGAATGATTAAGATCTCAGAAATAGAGTCACTGACATTTCACCCAGGCAGAGGACATTAACCAGTGTCAGAAAAGAGGTGATAACTACAATCATCGGCGGATAAGAAGAACCATTCTTATTACGCCACATCACTAATAATGTGAAATATTTCTTGTGACATGTTATGCACGGCCTTAGGAAATATTGTGCAGAGAATGCACAGTACAGTCTAGGCAGTCATACTGAATATGGTCAAATTCCTAATCGGGGCAAATGCAAGTAGTGAATGAAACTTAACATTTAAATGGTATTATTATTTTTCTTTCTTTTTTTTTTGTAACACTTTTGGTGACATTGTCGAATCGGTCAATGGTCCGCCGCCAAATTTTGAAAAATCGCCAATTTGGCGCGTTTTTGCGTGTTGTGTTTTGGAGTAGCAACCCTACCACAATACGCAACGCCGAGCGTGAAATTCGAGATGGAGGAAGGGAAATCAAAAAAAAATCTCAATCATTAAGAAATTGCTCCGATATTTTGAAAAATTGTTAAAATTTTAGAAACGTATTGCACATGCGTGAAATTATACTGATCAGACTTTTCCCTCACTGATACAAAAATCTGGAGGGTTACTAGATTTGGCGCATTTATCGATTTGGCGAAAAAACACTTGGCGGGATAAGTGGCCCAATCGACAATCCACCTTCACTTTTTGCATTATACAGCTCTGTAAATGCTCCTAGGCACAATTTTGGAGCTAATTTAGTTTTTCATGAAATCTTATTCCCCGTATCATTATTCCTCTCTATATCAGGCGAGAAAAAGTAAGAATAGACAACAAAAATAGTTACACACACAAATTTTAGAAAGCGAAATGAAACACGAACGAACGTGCACTTTAGTCAGCGTCAAAAGGGAAAATAAAATGTGCGTTGTACCGTCAAGAAATCTGGGATTTGCATGTGCCCTAGAAAGCACAGTCTGGTACTCAAGGGGTTAATTGTAAAAAACGGGTTCTCATTCAAAATATTAGGAAAACCATGAAATGATAATTTATTCCGATTATTTACAGAAACTTTCAGTTAAAATCTGTTCTTGCTATACGTATAAAAGTAACTACTCAGACCAAAACCAGAAAAAGGATGAAATTTTTCGGTGATTAAAGAGCACCTTCTACTAAAATGTCGGTTTTGCAATGTTATAAAATTTATTCCCGACCGGTAGGCAAAACTAAAGATACATTCAGTTAAATATAATAGCTATTGTTTTATGAAAGACATATTATGTATAACATAGACCAGTTAAATACAAAGAACTGTTATAAGTCAAATATACAACAGATCAGAATTTAATAAAACATTCCGTTATATATTTTCAGAAGGAAAACGAGTTTGTGGGCCTTACGAGCTACTTTTTCTCTTGTTGGAAGTCAACTCCATTATTCCAAATTGTCCGAAGTGTATTCAAATTAAGATTCATTGGTGTTCAAAATTAACACAAATTGCACAGATTGTCGAATTTCATGAGAAGATTTGAACGAAATTTAAAAATACCGCTTCGAAACAAAAGATACATCTCTTACGTGTCAAGTCCGTAAGCGTATATGAGTATGTGGGCAGATCTAGACAAAAGAAACAGGATTTATAAAAGCACATTCCAAAATCCGAATTTCGTTCACCGGTACATCTCACAGTGCTTTCATATGGAGAGAACCAGAGACCCGCAACCCACCCTCCGATGCCTAAAAATTCGACAATTATGACAGCGAGGGGGCTTGAGGGTCTGGGCAGGTATCACGTTGAATGACCGCACGCTCTTTCATGTATTTGAAAGAGGCTGTGTGACTTCTCTGGCCAATAGGGAACTCTTTTTTAGTCTTTTCAGGAATACAGTTGGCCTTGATTTTATTTTAATGGAGGACAATGGGAGGCCACAAATAGTCAGCTGGTCGATGAATTTCTAGAAAGTGGGAATATTCGCAAAATAAATTTGCCAGCCGACTCATCAGTGCTCAAGCCAACAAATAGAGCATGCCTGATGTATAGAAACACTATCGTTAGACTAGTGGATTGGAAAAAATTATATTCTAAGACTAAAGGTTTTGGTTTCGAATTCCAGTCTGTTGAAAGAAAATCATTTCAGTTAATATTAATATTGTTAAATTCAATTTAATATTGATGAATATATTTCAATGATGAAGAATAGTTCACAAATAATAGCATAGTTCACATTCACATTTCCCAAGTTAAGTATCCTGACGAAGAGTATTTCACAAAAGAATATTTCACTAGAGAGCTTGTTTACATTTTGAAAGAAGATACGTGTACTGACTGTTGCTGCAACACTGCTTCTAAATGGAAGCGACTGAATGCAACTGCGCTACCTATAACAGCCTTTACTATTCAACACCTGGGACATTCTGGGTAGGGCAATTGCAACACGCAACCCTATTCGAGAACCATCAAATGCCTGAAAATAGCGCTGCGGAACGAGAGAGAGTAGTTGCCACAGGAACTCAAAAATTCCTTTATTTCCAGTATAAAATTACGGTGTGGGGCCATTATATCTGTAAGAGGGGACCATACGCCCTATTAACCCTTCTTTTTGTTTTATTCTACAACTGCTGTTTTCTACCTTCCAATACGATGAATGTTACGCACGATCATACGTGCGTATTATAACTGTTGAAAAGTTATTTTATTCAATTCCTACTATTAGCTCACACTTTCTCTATATTTATGTATATATATATTTATCTTGTTCAAATTTTCTATAGTTAGGAAAGTTATTTCTGTTCATCCAATAAAGTTCAAATACCTTTTTTAAACTTGTAGTGGATGACACTTGATGGTAATATAGTTTTTTCAAATATTGACTCATTAACTACCGATTTATTAATTAAATTCAATTAATTATCGGTTTTTGATGCCAACTTAGATTTATCTCCATTGTTGTAATAATGTATCTGTTAAAACAATGACAAAAGTTGGCGTCGAAAACCGGTGTTTCAGCCAAACTAGACAAACCGGGTGTGGATTGCTACAACAATACACACAAATTACGCTCTTTTTTCAATTCCTGCTATTAGTTCGCCCTCTCCCTATGTTTGTGTATTTATATATATAGATATATAATTACTTTCTATTTATCCATTCAAAGTAGGAATTGACTTAAAAAAAAATATTGCTTGTCTTTATTTATTTTGTTTTATTTATTATTTTATTACTTTTTTTTGCATTATGTCAACCCTATGTATGTACTAATTTTCGTTAAATTCTGTCCTGTTTTAGAGATAATCAAACAAATCTAAAAAAGTTCATAATTTTGAACACCAGTGTAGTTTAACAAATAAAATGATGTATAATTATGATATCTGTAACGTTAAAATACTTTTTAGATTGAGGCATGGTAATTGATTTTAAAAACTTCATATTGATTATGCTTTAATTTCTTATTGGGAGAGTTAATCATACAAAACAATGCATTATTTATATATACAGTTAACTTTAAAAATTTCTCTTAAAAATTAAATTACTTACAGGAATTTTGTAATAACTATTCTTCGAATAAAACTACATTTAAAAACATGTCCCACAAGATTCGAATTTAAAATATTTATATTCCTTGAATTTGCTTCAAAATTTGAAAGTAAAATAAAAATGTAGCCTTCAGTGATAAACGTTCTATTTCAAAGACATACTTCCTTTTTCCGGAATGGCATATGGATGAAATGTATCCACTTCCGGAAATATCTTCCCTTTTTTTCTGTTTTGTCGTTTTCAGCTGGAATGCATTAAATTGATATTTTTTAAACTCTTAAGGAATCGAAATGCTTACAAGTAACAGAATTCAAAAAAATATTATTCAATAGTTTTGTTACATTCAAATTTCGAGTTATTAAATTTCCTAAGCTTTATTAGTTTTTTTGTTTGAAATTATGATACAAAAAAATAAAAGTGAAAAAGATTTATATTCTATTCCATAATAACGTTGTGATAGCTTTCCTATTTAAGTTAGCTTTCTCAAATTGAAAAAGGGAACATATATATCAAAGCACTTTAAATTTAAAAATGCACACAGAATGCACTCTTCTAGTGTGCTCTAAATTTTAAAACACTGTGAAACTTTTCTTAAGGATACGAATACGGAGCATTATTTAAAAGTAATATATTCATAATATGCTTACTTTGTGGTGGTGGTCACTGCCTAATTTTAAGGTTAGTATATACTACATATTACAGATGTATATATATTATATTGTAACTATTAAGTGTTTCTGCAAGTAAAGTATTTTAATGGTCTGTTACATCGTTAGAGCTATCCGCAATGAAGAAAAAACGTTTTCTTATTACAGCTCAAATTTAGAGCATAATTAGCTTTCGAATATTTAAAATCATTCAAACCTTGTAGAAAATTTAAAAAATTCCTTGTAATTAAAGCTAATAGTTTTGCTTATTATGCAGTCCTTTTATAGTATAAATTGTAAGACATACTGTAAAAATTTTCCTGATTTAGGTAAATATGTATTAAATTTGTTTGTGACATTACTTAATTTCATCAGATCCTTGTGAAATTTTGGTGCTAAAGATTTCTGTCAATATTTAATGCTGTTTCTATAAGTACATAGCTTTTTACTGAATACTAATAATTGGTTGTCAACCTCTTTGCCATCAAACTTATTTAATTCATATGCAAAATACTTTTGAAGTATGGACAATATTTTCATTCATTGACCATATAAAACTACTTTCTATACATACATGTAAGCAGTTAATTTCAGATTCCATATTTTAATTACTACATTTTTGTTAACATTTTAAGATTAGTTGCTTCAGAAATATTAATCAATGAAAGTCTGAAGAAAATCAATTCAATTTTTTTCTTTACCAAAAAAAAAACGGAAAATTCTATTCCACATCCAAAGAATTTATCTGTTTTTAATTATATGAAACACCGCTGAATTTCCTAAAAATACATGGAATTATACGTTTTTCAAGACACCTTCATTAAAAATTAGTTTTTTTTCCTTCACATGGCATTAATTTTACTTGAGGGAAAAGTTATTTTAATTCATGCAAATACTTCTGCCTCGGAGGTTATCTATTTTTTAATAACGTCATGAAAGAAAAACCTTTATAGAAATAAAAAAATATGCAAGTTTCAAAGTAGGGAGGAGGAACATTCCAGTTTTATATACCCAAACAAGATAGAAGAAAAAGGAAAAAAACCCCACTTACAGCTACTCCCTAGATATTACTATGCATCAAAAAATAACATTTCATTTCTTGTCAAGTGTAAAAAATTATTTTAATTATGTAAGTTTTACGTTTGAATTATGTATTTCACTTTGACTTAAAAATACGTCGTTTCGTATTTTAAGGTTTCGAAAATACGGATTTTGATTGAAACATTTGTTTGTATAACTAATCATTTTTATGTTTGATTTTTTTCTTTGTTTTTCTGTTTGGATTTCTTTCTATTTGCGTAACAAGACGCAAAGAATGAAGAGGGTGCCATCAATCTTGTTTAAGCGCACTCTTTGGATCTTAAGTCTGAAATTGCATCTTAACTTACTAGTCTCTATTTTAAATTTTTACTTTTGTATTTTTTACTTTCTTTAGATTATTTATTTTGTTTTATGTTTCTATTTTTCTTTTTATTATTTATTTATTCAGATTCTTAAATGCACTTTATCAAAACTCCCCTTCAGTAGCCATTTGTGTATCCTGATTTGAAAGTCGTAAAGTATATCCTAAACAACAAAATAAAAGCAGTTTTTAGAAAATTATGCTCCATTTTAATATTTTTGAAAATATTCTTTAAAAATATGAAATCCCTCCATAAGAAGCACTAAAACAGATCGGAATATTTTCAAAAATCAGAGAAAAATGCTATTACTCATGAACCTTCACAGTTGGATTCTTTTTGATGCACTTCATTACATTTAAATAAACGCAGTCCTAGATTTAAAATGGAAATAAATAAGTTTCATAGGCTTAGCATTAAGTTCTTAATTTCAAAATAGTTCGGAGACGGCCTTTTTGATCGAAAAAAATTCTTAGCTACGTTCTTGAACTCTTTAATTTTATTATATTAGTTCTATTAGTTTAAAATTATTAAAATTTTCTCGTAAATTGATTTCAAACTTTTTATAATTATAAAACAAATGTATTTAATAAATTAAAAACTGCAGTGGTTGCAACTAATTTTATGTAATTATAATAAACTTCTAATCGTCAAAGACAAAAAATTTTGCAAATTTTGGATTCTGGGGATTTTGGACAAAATTATGTAAAAATTTCAAATATTTCAACTTTAACAGAATCAATTATATATGACTTGTGATAAGAGATTAAATTCCATTGTTTCATGTAACGGCATAATTTAATTCAAGAGTTATTGTATCTAATATAAATGCTATGAATGTCTTGTATGTTTTATTAACAAATAATAACAATTAATGAAACGAAAAAAATTCTCGGGTCTGTGGCTGCAGATCGCTTGACCCGTGAGGCCAGCTATAAAGATTCTACACAAGGTGGCTGCCTTACTTTTTCAGAAATTGCTACCCTGGTCAGTCTTAACAATCTCTTAACAAAAAGCACTAGACTTGAGGCAAAATATCGTTTTGGTAACATTATTCGTTGCCAGATATTATACTTTTTTTTAACAATTTATGAAAGTTACTTTCCTACGTCATAATAGCATATGACAGACCACCAAAATTTAGCACCAAAAGGGAGAAATAGTTGTTCATGGGCCTTAATAAATAAAAAAATATATTAATATGGAAAGTAAAGGAAATTTAACTCTTACATTTTTTCATGGAAACTGGATTAAATTGGAAAACATTTTCTGTGGATTTAAAATTATAACGAAAATAAACTTAATTATTATTTAATTATTAATTATTGATTGATTAATTAATTAGATAATAATTTGGGTATGTATTAATATATTTTAATAATAATAAAATTCTTATTTATACCAAATATTATTTGTGAGCAGACGATTTATTTTGTAATTTATTTCTTGGCTAATGCAAAATGTTTCCTTGCTATGGAATAGAATTTCAGAGAGTTAATATGCTGTAAATAAATATTAGTTTGGAAGATATTCTGAATTAATATTTGTCTCTCATATTTACCTCTAATTCCACCTAACTGACTCATATTCTGTAATAATAAATTTACAGAAATGCTTCATTTTTATATAGAAATTGACAATTATATTTTTGAATTAAAACAATATATCTGAAGCATAATCTTAAGCTAATAAGAAAAACTAATTTCGTTAAAAATGCATTCAACAACTAACATTAAATGAAAGGCGATTACTTAAGATATCCGAAACACGTTCAGAATTATTTTTTTTTAAAAAATAACTGACTTAAGTATTATAAATAATTTTTAGGCATCAATACCAATAAATATTAATACATAATCGCAGCACAATTTTTTAATAAATTATCTAAATTTTACAAAAATCACAATTTTAGAGAAAATTTAATCAAATATTTAAAAAATTTCTCAAGGAGCTATAGGAAAACTTGAATAAATTACATTAGTTAAAGCAGGGGTACTATAACTTTTTCCTGCTGGGCCGCATACATATGTTAGGTATTTCGCGCGGGCCGCAACATGAGGTTAAACGAGGGGAGGGGAAAGAAATGATTTAATACCAAGGTAACATTGGAAATTTAAATTATGGAAAATTGATCAAAATATTATAACTTCTGTTTTGCTTTTTTTAACTATTATTATTCTTTTATTTTTGTCACTAACATTATATAAAAAGAATTTAAGAAACACCCCTTCTGAATTTTTGCATCAGTAAACGGTTTCATATGATAATCAATAATATAACAAACTTCTTAGGATGTCTTTGTTACTACTGTGACATTACCACTGACAAAACACTGTTGCTCTTGCAAAGAACATTCAATAAAGCCTATTTATCAACTCTTGAAAGAGGAAAAGTGTCTCTGAATGATTCCTTGTTTAATGGTATTTTTTTTAAATACAGCATGTTTTAACTACAAAACAGTTAACCTCCAAATCATTCGAATATTTTTCGCTGGCAAGTTATGAAAAATTGTTCAAAATTAGTTCCACCCATAAAATTTTAGCTATTCCACTGTTGTCTGTTATCACTAACCGTTGCAAATAGAAAAAGAATATAAATTCACAGCCGTACCAAATCGACAGTAAAAAAAGCAAAATTGATATATTTGATTTTTTGTCAAAGAATTTCCCACTAAATTTGTATAAACATTGTCAAAAATAAAAGAATTTCTCAGAGCAATGGGTCATGACCGGGCCACTTAAAAAAGCTCAGTGGGCCGTAGGTTGAGTATTCTTGAGTTAAAGTATCATCAAAATAATCTACATGCATTTATCTAGGAAATGTAAAAAAAAAATTAATATTTTATTAAAATATAAAACATTTATTGCTGATCGAATAAATATTATATGAAATGTAAAATATTTATGAAGATATTATTGAGTTAACAAGCCGTAACTCAAGAAATGTTCATGTAGTAGGAATTATTTTAGAGTATTCTCTTCAAAATAATACATAGAAATACATTAGTAAAAAAAGTAATATATGTTTTGTAAAGCCAAAAGCTTGCTCTATTCAATAACACAAAAAAAAGAAACATAATGCATGTTTTGACTGCAATTGTTTTAAGTATAAATCATTCAGTTGTAGAATTAAGAAATAAATGTTCTAAAATTGGTACGAGCCTTACATGAATTAACACCTTTTTTATCTCTTCAGAAATACTAATTAATTTCAATTTCTCATATCTTAATTTTTTCATCTATTTATTTATTTATTTTTTTATCAAATAACCAAATTGCATCTACTGAATTCATTAATACTCTTCCTCATTTCAAAACAGGATGATTTGCAATATTGCATCCATCTCTTTATACACTCACTCCCTTTTAAGATTTCAAAACTTTTCAGAAAGACCAAATACAAAAATTCTCCATTTCCAACCACGCTATTTGCAATCTCATGAATAAACAACCCAATGCTTTCATGTTTTTCATGACATTGAAGAGATTTCTTCAACTCCGTTGCCAACGCTGAATCTTTATCCTAAAACCAATTCTGGGTTGGATTTCTGGGAATGGAACCACCTGAAAAGAAACCGGCGAAAGCTGTATTAATCATTTCCACAGGTTCTGGCATTGCGTGCCAGAGAGATGAAACGTGCTTTCTATAAATCTTGTAATTTGTTATCCTTCAAACAAACTCGTAGAATAATTTTGCATCGCCGTTAATGATTGTATTCCATTTTTTCTGATGATCGTTTGCAGTGCATTATTCGAAATTCGCCCCTTTGAGATATTTATTATAAAAGCAATTAGGAAAATAAAACTTCGAGAGATATACTGAAATTAAAAATAATTTATTCTGGGTTTGTTATGTTCCTTATTCATGGAATAATTTTTTTAGATATTGCGCTAATTTAAATCGCGTTTACTATGGACATTAAATTAAACATAGTATAAGTTATTCGTGTCGTAATTAATGAAAGTATGTAATCTCAGTTGATGAAAAAATTACCCATGGAATAAATTTTTAGGTATTGTATTAATTTAAATCTCGTGTATTGTCTACAATACACGAGAGTATTGAGTTATAATTAAAGTTGATGAAAAAATTATTAAAATAAATCTTATTTGAGAAATTTTATAGTTTATATTTATTTGAAGATTCTTTTTCGTTTGCACTATTTGAATCGGTTTTTGAAAATTGCATTTGTTCTCCTCTGTTCTTGTTTGTTGCGGAAGATTTTTGTTTAGTGTATGCGGAATATATTCATTGTAAAAAAAACTTGCAGAGCAAAGGAATTTATTCTACGGAAGTTGTTGTTTTTTTATAGTTAGTTCTTTCAATTTTTTTTGTGTGGTTATTTTTTGTTATTTTTTACCACCATTAATATGATAAACATTTTGGGTATTGATTATGCGCAATGGCTTAAAACAGAGATATTATACTCATGTATGAATGACTAAAGGAATTCAGTACTTAAAAAAGTATAGAAGAGAGAATAAATAAATTGGTCTTCGAAATAGTAAAATTTTATTTCTTTTGAAATAAACTGCAAAATGAAATTTTTTTCGTGTGCTTTATGGGTTTATATATCTTCTGCATATTTTGAACTATTTAATTTTTTAATATCCCTGGATGTTCTTTAAAAGCATTTAGTGCAGCAAAATAATTTTTAATTAGTTTCTCTATTTCTTAGTTATTAAAAATTTATAATTTGGATCCTAAGTTTTTCAAGTTTAGAATAAATAAATATAACCACACAGAGATATGTATATAAAAGGTAAAAATGTAATGTCTCAAAAGAGAGTAGTTAGAAGAAAAACACAACATTCAAGCTAAATTTGATTTTGATTATTATCTCTATTTATTAAGAAAAATGTTGACAAGAATGGTTGAAAAAAACAACTAAATATTACTCACACGATTTTTTTGTCAAAGCCAATTAAATATTTGTGAAAATTATTTTACTGATTTAAATATATGCTTACTTTAAATAAATATATAACAATTTATCGAGTATTTATGAAGTATCGTTTCCTACAGTTATTTCCAGTAAATGGAAACGTCGAATCAATGTATTTGAGCAATGTGTTATTGATAATTTGAAAATAGCTAGAAAAAAAATCGCTAGAAATGTGCAAAGTAAATTGTTTATATCAAACTACTCTAAATATAATTTGAACAAATAAAAACGATTTCTGAGTTAACTTGTAAATATCATAATTTGGTAATATTTTTAAAAATTTCCAGAGCAAATTTTTTTATTTAAAAAAACAGCAATAGAAACACTTGAAGGAAATTCAGAAAATTTTAGTAAAAAGCATATTTATTAACTTACAAAACATACATACATCATGCAAGCATACATACATACATGCATGCAAGGAACACAAACATACAAGCAATTTATTTTGACGTATTCCCTAATCCCCTTCTGATTTAAAAGAGTATTTCATTTCACGTTTAATATTTTAACTCTAATACTTTTTTAACAATTTAAGATGTGTTGCCTAAGAAATGTTCGATGAAAATCTGTGGAAAATGGATTTAATTTTTTTCTTCAAAATAAAAATAGAAAATTCCGCTTGACATCTAAAAAATTTTCCTGTTTTTAGTTTTATGAAGCACTGCTGAATTTTCCCAAAAAAATGTACGGAATAATATGTTTTTTTAAACACTTTCATTAAAAATTAGTTTTCTTAGCATGGCATTAATTTTTCATGAGGGCACTGTTAGTTTAATCCATCCTTTGCTAGTACTGCTACGGAAGTTATCTATTTTTTTAATGACGTCATGAAAATATCTTTATCGAGAAATAAAAAGATGCAATTTTCAATGCAATAAAAAAAAGATGCCAGTTTCTCCTAATCAAACAAGATAGTGGAAAAAAGAGGGGGAGGGGAAAAAGAACATTGTGTGATAAAAAAAAAGCACTTAATGCTTTTCCCCAGATATTACTATGCATACAAATTTGCCTTTCATTTCTTGTCAGGTGTAAAAAAAATATTGCAACTCTGTAAATTTTATGCCTAAATTATGTCTTTCACTTTTATTTAAAAATGCGTCTTTCGGTACTTGAATATTTCTAAAAAACAAATTCTGATTAAAACATCCGTTTGTATAACTAATCATTTTGATCTTGGGTTTATTTTTCTGTGTTTGGATGTTCTCTTGTTTGCTTTACGAGGCACAAAGGAAGAAGGTTAGTATCATCAATCTAGTTATAAACCGCACATTTTTGGTTCTAAGTCTGAAATTGCAATTAAACTTGCTAGTCTCCATTCTTAATTTTTGTTTCTGTGAACACTGTATAACAAACAAACAAAACGACGTACCAAGAACGAGTTATCCGATAGAGACAAAAAGTGTTGGGTAGTAAAATTAAATACAGAAAGGAAAAGATTAAAATTTCAGAAAATTTGAATGAATTATTTCAAAGTTACATAGTTACAAAGTAACGAGTTCAATGAGGTGTTGACCCACCTCTAACCTGGATGCTAGTTGCCATACAAAGTGGCATAGAGTGATAGAGCACCCTGATGATCTCCTGCGGCACTTCTTGCGAAATTTGCTCCAATTGTCGGGTCAGGTCATCAACATTCCCTTGTAGATGCAGTCGCTTCCATCATATCCCAGACATGCTCCATTGGAGAGAGATCTGAAGATCTGGCTGGCCAAGGAAGTATTTGACAAGCTGTAAGACAGTTTATAGCAACACGTACCGTATGTAGTCTAGCATTATCTTGCTGAAAAATAAGATCAGGGTACTGCAGAAGGAAGCTAGCAAACAATTCTCAGAATATCGTTCGACGTACCGCTGTGCTGTAAGTATGCTCTATGAGAAAGCAGTGAAAAGAACGACACCCCAGACCAACCTCCAGTTGAGGGCTTGTGTGGCACGCATCGTGCAAGCAGGATCGGCCCGCTGCCTGGTCATCTCCAGACAGTCTTCGAGATCGTCAAAACAGTTAGAAGCGGGATTCATCGCTAAACACTATACGTCCCCAGTCAGCCTGTTTCCAATCTGATCAAGCCAAACACCACTGTAATCTGGTTCGACAGCGTGCAGGTGTGAGTGGTAGGGGGCGTAGCGGTCGGTACGAGCGAGCGTAAATTTCACTCTATCAGCCGTCTATGAAGGGTGATTGCGAACACTCGTGTGCGAGTCGTACGTCTGATGGTTGATAACAATGAATCAGGCGCTGTGACAGCTGATCTGATAATCAACCTGTCCTCTCGATCTGCTGTGGCCTTAGGTCGACTGCTACATCATGACGCTGAAATCTGTCATAGTCCCCCCCCCCCCGGTCTTGCCAGCATCTTCTAATAGCCGCAATGCTTTGACCCATATGACGAGTGATTCTCCAATTTGTCTAATCTGTCTCTTTCAATCGAATGATATTCGCAAATTCTTTCACACTCTATTCTCTTTCAAACTGTGACAGTTGCTAGTAATGAGGGCAAATCCTGCAGCGAAGCCTTTTTTCAGTCGTTGAAAGGTATCCTAAATCGCAATGCAATAGACACTTGCTGATGCACAATTTCAGATGTGCTTTAGCTCTCTCTATTCATTCATTGAACACCGAGTTTTAATCATTTGCATGTTCGGTACAAATGTCTTTGCATACGAAATTTCATTACAATCGGGCAATGTGCGTCGGGTTTTTTTTTTTTTGGGGGGGGGGGGTTTGTTACAGAGGTGTATTTTTTTACTTCTTTTTTATATATTCGTGTCTATACATATTGAATGTTTTTATATTTGTTTCCATTTTTTATTTTCCCTTGTTTTTTAATGTACTTTATCAAGAGTCAGATCTAGCTGCCATTTTTTTTTCCTATAAAATTTAAATTTTCCTTTTCAGATATACCTTTGCATATATTTGAATGCATAAAGAGAAACTGAACGAACAAGAAAAAGCAGTTTTGGGAAAATTACATTCCTTTTACTATTTCTGGAAATATTTTTTTTAAATCCGAAATCCCTCACATAACAATCACTAAAACAGACGTGAAGTCAAAAATCAAAGAAAAATGCTATTAAACATAAACATTTACTGTTGATTCTTTTTTGATGAACTTCGCTACATTTAAATAAATGCAGTAGTTTAAATTTAAAATGTAAAGAAATAAATTGAATAGGCTTAACATTAAGCTCTTGATTTTAACATACTTGGGAGAAGCAATTTTTGATTGAAAAAAATTCTTAGCTACGTTCTTGAGAATATTTTAATTTTATCATACGCAGTTCTATACCTTAGAATTATTAAAATTTTATCGTAAAATAATTTTAAACGCTTGATATATATAAATAGTTGTATTTATAAGAAAAACTGCAGTGTTTGCAGCTAATTTTATTTAAATAGGCTATAGTTCTAACGTTGAAGGACAAAACATTTTGCAAATTTTACATTTTGGAGATAATGGATAAAGTTTCTTAAGCAATTTCACATATTTCAACTTTAATAATATCAGTTACATTTACATTGTAAGAGATTAAACGGCATGTGTCATGTAACGGCATAGTTTAATTTCAGAACTATTGTATCTTATTTTCAAGTTATTAATGTTATTAATAACGTGGATGTTTTATTAACAAATAAGGACAATTAATAATACAAAACATATGAACACTAGGAAACTTTATTGATATATTTATCAAGAATTTCCGAAATTCAGAAAAAGAACGTATCCAAAATACTCTGTATAATAAACAATAAAAATTAAGATTGAAAATTGTATCAAAAATCTGCATTACAAATCATGACGTATTCTATGTATAAAACTCTTATTTTATACGTAAAACTCTTACGTTAAGTAATATCACATGTTTATAAGTAAGCCCAAATTGGAAATTTATCCACACAGCGATGCAGAAACTTCAAAATAATTATCAATAATATCATTTCGCATACTTATTCCGATTTCTTGCATATTTGAGAGAAATTAACACTAGATTGCTCAAGGAAGTCATTTTAACTACTTTTTAATTTCAATTAGAAAAACAATTACGTATGTAACAACACATTTTCTCAGAAACTTTTAGAATAATTTTTTTTCAAAGTGAAGTAATTTTTTTATTGTAAATATTTACTAATAACTTGTTATATGACTGTAAATAATATGAAAAATATTAAAAATTAATTTTAAACAAATTTTTTTACACATTAGCTCTCTTTTCATAATGCAGTCATTTTTACTGCATTTGGGCAATATAGGTATATAATAAATTTCAGTCTTTGTAGTGTTAAGTATAGATATTCAAAATGTTTGTTGTGCATTTTCCTTTTATCAAATAAATTGATTCCATGAATATGCCTACAAGAAAACAGAAGAAATAATAACTGCAACATGTTACATATCTTTTGCTTACAAATAACAAATATTTTCACTCGATACAGTTTTAATTATTTCCAAACATTGTAATTTTACATGGATTCAACGATGTCACAATCTATCGTTAATGTATGACTAAAAGATTTTTTTTCCAGATAAATGTAAATGAGATTTTGCACGAATTTAGTCAGAAATCAATTAAAAATGCAATCGAATAAATATAAAATTACGATAAATTATAATTCATTTTATAAAATTGATGTCATTGTGACAAAATAAAAGTTACACAGTGCTAACACACGTGTGCATTGTAACGGGCCTATCTACTATTCCACTAATCCTTTTGAGTAAAATAATCTTTTGAACTATGATTTCAGTTGAAAACGCTTTCTGGGAAGCAGACGGGGTTTATGCAAATTAAAACTTCTATTTAAGTGTTAGTAGTAGAGTGGTGCGTGGA
>BMAO01015765.1:0-20409 GCA_019973975.1 Trichonephila clavata
AGTATTTTATATTGTCATTATGCTTGTTATAAGTTATGTTTTTATTTAAAATGTATAAAATGTTAGTTGGATTCATTTCAACAATTTGTTAGTTATTATATACTGAACTTAAATTTTCTGCATATTATACATGTCTTTACTCATTACAATTCTGTGTTTCTTTATCCAACTTATCACAAAAACAATAACAATAAGCCTACAACAATGTTATGAGTAGTTAGACCATGACCATATCAATGTAGATGTCATATTAATAATTATTCAACATAAAATTAGAATACTTCAGTAAACTAAATTTAATTTGCTATAAAAAATATGTTCTCTAAAAGGAGTTTTCAAGTATGCTAGCTCTCGCGGCCGGACAAAATCTGTCCACGGGCCGGATGTGGCCTCGGGCCGTAGTTTGGAGACCCCTGGTTTAGAGCATGACCGAGAACACCACTGATTGCAAAGAGTTCTGATCTAAGGACAGAATAATGGTCAGAATTTTTGATGATGATTTTAACATCACTCCCGGATGTTACTTTGTATTTCATTCCCTACACTACCCGTATCCGAACGGCAACCGTCTGTATAAACCATCAAGGCTTGAACGGGAATATCATTTATGACTTCAGTGCCATCTGTCTGAGTAATGCCGGAGGACTGCTATGCTTGGAAGCACTGGTCAATAATTCCTCTCGGCATTAACATGATTAAGAGAATCAATGGAAGTGATGAAGCTATAAGTAAACTCTACAAATATTGAGAATGAGTCAATAGATGCATTTTATAAATGCTACTTGAAGGAGCCTCCATTACTTTATTGAACAGAATGTGAGGTGAAAAAGCCGAAGCAAAAATATTGTGTTATTTATAAAAAGCTGGAAACTAAGCAAAGTGTGCTTTAATTGCATGTTCCGAAATATTTTTATAGAAACAAAAGATCAAGAGGTGGCATAAATATCAGATAAAAATACATAACACATGCGCATATAGTTTATCCATCCAGGGAATGGAATACAAACTCTGTTTATAGCTCATCACTATACAGAAACAAGTATGATGATATATACAATTACTGGAATGTTAAGCAATCTGTCACATCGTCAAAGATATTTATTGGCTAAAGGAAATAGTTGCGAACACATACTGTCAAGTTATCAGAAGAAATAAATTTTAATTTGAATGGCTTATCCTGATGGTTATCAATACTACTGACAAAATTTTGACGATAGAGTGTGATTTTATTCAACTCGCCTAGTGGAAAGAGGAATATGGTGTAGTTAGCATTGGGAATGGTTGAGGAACTAGTGTGGTGTTTTAAATGGTAAGCAGAATCTTCATGACGACATGCATGTGCAGAATCTTAGCCGCCATCGTTTGTGTCACAGTTAGGTGGTAATTTCAGACATCATCAAAGTCAATCCGTTCACACTCCAAATGATGCGAGAACCTGGTTATGTTTGAACTATATTCAAGTTTTTCCATAACCAGCCAGAAGTCCTAATGTAAATCTTGTAGAAAATATATCTGGGCAATGCTTTTTTATGTATATATGATGAAGGAAATACGAATATTCACCTTGCTTTCCTTCATACTTACTAATGTACTCAATAACCGTTAGGACAATTTCAGTTAAACCGAAATCCAGTACCTGAATGATTCAGTAGTAAATAGGGCTTTTGTTACGGATGAAGTTATATAAAAATATATAAATCTCGTCACTAAATTATTGCTTTTCCTACTAAAACTATAGTTCCCTACTTCTTTCTGTACAAACCTATTAGTACGAGGAATGAAAACAACAGACAATGCTTAATCTTATAAAAAGTCTCCTTTCAACAGTTTTTATGTTCATTTAATCAAAATTTACTTATAGAAACTTTTTTTAAGTAATAATGTAATGCTTCTTTTGTTTAAGAACTTAAGGGTCCTTCTGCTTTTTTTACAATGTAACTACAATGTCTTTTTTTTATTTCTACCCCGTTGATACAAAAACTGTATTCTTATTTAGCACTTAGAAGACATTGAGTGTCTTTTCTTCATCTGTGTGGATTATGAAACTTTGATTATAATTGATAAGGGATGTGGATTTAAAATAAAAGAGTATTTATATGGTTTGCGTGCCACTGACAGATAGAAACTGATATACGGAAATAAATGTGAAGTTCTAAAATGATTCGACAAATGTAATTAATTTCTGATATAATTGTGAGGCGAGGTAGAATATTAGTCAAGTTTACGGACTCATGGCCAGCGCATGATGAGTTTTAGCCTAGTACCATTGAAAAACCACCGTGTAGAAAGGCTGATGCACTTTCAATCTGTTGTAGCTCAAATGCCCTCCCGTTTGTGTGGCGTGAGATTAGGAAGAGAGATGCGTCATCCTCGTCAATTGACCATGGTACAAAATTACGTGGTCTGTCGCCAAAAGCCCTCGTGTTCCAAATGCCTCGTGTTCTTCGTGGTAACGTAATATCCCTTCACTCTGAGTTGTCTGAGTAACCATCAGACATCATACCCAATATGTATGTAGATAATATATATAATACGTTTTTTTGTATTAATTATAAATTGGATTAAATCATTATAACTAACATGGGAACTGAACTTGAAATGCAAGAGAAACAACCTAATAAATTTTTAGACGTAGAAATGTGAAAATTTTGATAATTGTATTAGTGTTTAAATTTCTAAATATTTTGAGTCATTATTGGTTAAGCATCTTTTAGATAAATTTAAATACATGTTGAATTCCTATTGTGTAAAAAGTGATAAGACTTTTTCTCCTACAAATGATTTAATTTATATTGTTACTCCCCAAAAATTAATCATTTATCATTTACCAATAGTTAACAGGTACATTTTGAGCTCTGATGTATCATTTGCAACATATTTTTCAAAATTCAGAAACAAAAGACATTTAAGATGACTAAAAACATTGAGACTTCTGTGGGGTACAAAATTAAAACATATCTTGTAATGTATTCTAAAACGCTCATTAATTATAATGCTTGAATCGTAATCTAAATAATAGTTAAGGAAATATAGTAGATAACTGAAAATCATTTTCTGGTTGTAGGCTGTAACTAGGAAGTTCATTAATATTATTTAAATGTCATGAACAGAACAGTATCAGTCTTTTAATTTCTGAAGCATGTGTTATCTCTTTCTACAGTATCTAAATGTATTATTTGTACTATAAACTTGTAATTTTAATGAAATGTAAACAATTTATAAATGATTCTGTATGCATAATTTTAGATTGTCAAGCAGCAAATCAGTGGATTAAATGGACTTGTTCTTCAAGCAAAACCAGAAATATGAATTTACTAATCCACTTTCCTTACGATTTGTTGCAAGACAATATATTTTTAAGGCTTTCAAAACACAATTGTTAATGACATATATTCTTAGGAAAGCTATGAATAACGATAAAGTTAAAATATTCAATGCAATACATTTCATTAGTTTTCCTAGATTGGTGTACGTATTATTATATTTTCGTGTCTTTATATGAACTTATTAATGGTATTATTTAATAATGCACCACTCATATGAGAGAAATATCAGTTTGATAGAATGAACCTCAGATTAAAGCGTATTTTCATTTCAGTCAAATTAATAGTCAGACTACGAGTGATCAAGTTGATGACGAGACTTTTTTCTCATGTGGGGGGGGGGGTGTATGTGTACGCTCATCTTTCTAATACGTTTAGTCAAATAATATCAGTATATATATATGTGTGTGTGTGTGTATGCATGTGTGTTTGTGTGTATGTGTGTGTATGTGTATTTTTGTGTGTGTGAGCGTCTCTCTCAGTGTCTTGGTGTATGTATGTATATTTGTGTGGTTTAATCAAAGCATTAAGAAACATAGTTTTGTACAACAAAAATAGTATATGTTTTTTCTTCTTTTTTTATAATTGTAGTTATGGTGGTATGTGGTTATTGAAAGGAAAAATAATTAAGAAATATAATTAAAAATAATTAAAAAATAATTAATTGTAAACTTACTGTGCGGAAATATGCTGTATAATATACAAAGGAAAGGAAAAAAACATTTAAAATAATAATTTCACAGTTTCATATTGCCTGCCACACAATGGTTAAATTTTAGAAAATTTGGGGGGGGGATTTAATTTTGTTTAGATGATGTTAGAATTAAAATAAAAATTGTTTTCTTCAATATAAATAACCAAAAGTGTTGATATTTTATAGGTGGCTGCTGAATAGTGAATAATAATAAAATGCATATTACAGCATTTCATTACTCTAGATCTTTATGTTTCTCGGAACCGTCTAGTCAGTCCGATTCCAGCTATTATTTTTTTTTCATTCTTGTACTTTATCTTGCACTGTAATTTCACCAATAGTTATTTTATTTTTTATTTTTTTCTATACCAAAGAAACTGTCAGATGCACCTGATTTCTTTGCTTGTAACTGTTTCATATGTCACCCCTCTACGTAAAAAATATTGAAAAGTACTAAAATACCTGTTTCGCTTTAACAAAATTACTTTATTGTGTTTACCATAAAAAGTTTAATTACCTAAACTTCATTATCCTCGTAGCAATACCTAACACAAAAATATAAGTCTTTTTTTATTTTATTTTTCCTTTTTTTCTATACATCACAGAACCTCTTTGCCGAAGGGGCAGGATTTTAAATTCTGAAAATTATTTTTCGATCACCCTTATTGTATAGGAAGTAGAATGAAAGTCAAACAGTTATATTGTATATTTTAATATGAATGTCTCAACATTTATGAAATATAACATTTAAAATAAACATAAAATTAATATACATCCATTCCATTTAATAAAGTCAAAGTAAAGTACAACTATCACATAATGATTTTTTGTGATATCTCTTTGAAACTCTATAAAAGCTAACCTTAAATTTCTTTTTTCCAAATAGTATAGAACTCCTTTCATATGGAGGATGTTCTTTTTATATATTTCCGATTTTCTCAACCTAAAAATACAGAGAAATGTATTTTGAATCCCAGTAGTATTGCTACACGATCTCCTATTGCGCTTCAACGAAATATTTTAGGCTCGGAGCAGATCGATTTCCGGCTGTTCTTCGGATAATCCGCGACTCCTCATATTTTTCATCTAGACTATCTTTTCTTCCCATTTCTCTAGTATAGATAGGGTGAAAATTGAAGATATATTTTATTGAAAAGGAAAATAATTCATCTTTTTTTCAAAATATTAAAGAGATTTATGAGAAATATTGGGTTTCAATTAAAGGTAGAATCGGTACCGACATTTCATTAAATTGAAATTCCATTTCTTAAAAAAATACGTAGTTTATTGAACTTTCAATAACTATATATATATATACAAAATTTAAGGTTAAATTTCTAATATGCCATGGTCACTCTATTATCTTAAAGTATCACACAAAAATGATCACGATCTTGAGATATATCCCAATACACATATAGGGTCTCATTTTGCAAAAATTCAAGAGCAAACGTAGTACCGATTCAACAAGACATAGCGAGTCTGCTGAAGAATTATCCAGACATGCTACCTCTAAGACCTGTTGATAATTGTGAAAGTAATGCAGATACATAATTTTGAGTGGGAACTGATTTGTACATCTTATTCCACATATGTCCAATGGGATTTATTTCTAGAGATTTGGTGGCAAATCATGTCCTTGAACTATGTAAAATGTTTCTCAATCCAACAACGAATGATTTTGGCCCCGTGATAAGGCACAATGTCATCTTGGAATATTCCACGGGTACATTAAGTCTTTCAATGGCTCTGACAGATCTCCAAGTCGCTAAACAGAACTACTTCTAGTGAAAGATTTATTCAGCTAAATCAGGGTTTCACAATACAAAATAAAAGTAAAGTTAGTAAAGGCCTGTATTGGTCATCTGCTGACACATACTATACACAACACTTTTCTACCCATAATAAATATCTAAAACAATCGATAACTGAAAATAAATATTTTCTTAAGAAAAAAGTACATTTTTATAAAATAGCAATGTAATGATTATATTTTTGGGAATACGAACACTAAGAAATATCAGTATTTCAATAGTCAATAAGATAATATTATTTTATGAATTAAACCTATAACATAGAGATCATAGTTGTTTTAGATTATTAATTGAGTTCAAAACGTGAAGTTAGTTTAATGTCTATTTTAGTTCAACATTGTTTTTGCTTAAGCCAAAATTTAGTTAAACATTACTATAGTTTGTTTAAATTTAAAGGCATATCTCGAGTTGTATGTAGTTATTGCCATATATTTTAAACAATATTTGAAATATATAATTTCCTTAAAAGCAATAAATATTTTTTTCAATTTTTCTTTTATTAAATCTTTTAATAGAGTAGGTTTTCTTAAGCTTAATAAGAGGAAACATATTATATACAAAATATTTTAAAATACAAAATATTTTAATTATATTATATTATATATAAATATAATTTGCTTTTTTTAATTCTAAGATCTCAAAACATGACGCACAATTTCTGTAAACATTAAATAGAATTTAGCAAAGAAAATAGGAAAATCTAACCGCATAATCGCCAATGCAATGCAGTATTTAATCTTCCAAGAAACATAACTAACAAGACAATGTTGTGGTCTTAATTAAAATAAATTTCATATTAAGATAACAGTAGATGTACAATAATCAATATCCAAAATAAACTTGCCCATCTGTACAAACAAATTCCAAGACAAAAGTATCAAAAGAGCTTTGCCATTTTATTCTAATCAAGCCAGGAACAAAGACCTGCCACTGTTGCTTCCGTTCTCCGATTAATGGATGTCAGGTGAAAGCACTAACAGCTCTCTGATGTGTAATATTTATGAGACACATAGCATAAGAGATCGCATAATGTCAAACTTAGTACCCTTCGAAAAGTTCTTGAAAAACGATCGCGCCGAATTCTGCCTCCTAACGACACCAACATAATTCTTCTTCCTCGACATCAGATTACGGCACTCTAGAGGCATGGGAAAGATTTTGACAACGTAATTTGCCTCTTCCTTTACATAGTGGTCACAGAATGATCATTTCAACGCTGTTTCTCTCTCGCTAGGGAACAACTATAGCGTTTCTCAGCAGCAAAAGGATTTGGGAAAATAGGGGAATGAAATGATGTCGTATAAAATGAAATTATTTTTAGATGATTGCTTGAATTTATTGAATCTACTTATCCTTGGTTGATTTAATCGATGTAGCTCATTGTCTTTATGTATCAGGTTTTTATGATTGTTAAAACTAAAGTTATTTGTTTCGAAGGGTTTCTGTATGTATAAATATAATGCGTTAGACGCCAGTTATTTTTACAGTTATACATTTGAATTCAGAGCAGATTTCAGTTGGATCAAAATAAAGGATGATTTTATTGTCACAATAACTGATTAATTGTTTTTATTGCTATAACAAAGTATACTTAAAAACACAAAGCAACCTTAAAATTTCATTTTTTTTTTACATGGAGGAAAAGACACATAGAAGCATCGATCGTGACTTATGGTTATTTAAGTGCGTCTTTGCTGCGTGAAGTAATCAATATATAGAGTTACTATTATAAGAATAGGTCAATAGAGTTTACATGAGGATTTTGTGTGATTGAGTAACGCAATGGTGAGATAAATACGCTTCGGTTCAATTTAAAAAATACTGTGCTTTCATATTTTGGTCTAAGATAAAATCACCCTAGATCAAAAAACAATTTACACCGTAATCAAAAATTCAATTCATAGAACTTTAACCTGTTACATTTCCCCCTAAAACATAAAATTATTATGAAAACTCCTTTTTTTAAACTTTTTTATTCCTTACGATTGATCTATGATGGAACTACAATTCAATTATGTGCTTCTACTGGAATGACCTTAATTACTAAGAATAGGCACGACACAATAGCGGCAATTTAAAATTAAATAAAATTGTACCTTAATATTTTCATTTAATGACTGAAATACCTTAAGTGCAAAATAAAATTCAATGTATTTAAATTCTTAATGATTTCCAAAAAAGGTGAATATTTTCTATTCCGTGTATGTACTATGATGTAATAATTACAGAAAGTTTATATGCTTTCTGCAACAATATTTAAAGCTTTCGTATTTTCTTTCATGTTTATATTTTAATTTTTTTTTATTTTCCGAAACGAAAAAATATTCTTTATTATGATAAAAAACTACAAACTTAAAAACTGAATTCTGAGTAATTAATGTCACTGTAATATTAAAGAAACTTATGTTTACATCGTCCCCTCCCCTTTATTTTCTTTACATGCTCTGCGTGCTTTAACTTTTCAAACGTTCCATAAATTTTGTACAGAAATATTATTTTCTTTTTTACGATGCACTATTTATCTGCTTATAGGGCTTCAGAACTTTCCCAGACATTACAGTAATCTTAATAAAAAATACATCCTGTACTTGTAATGTAACCATCTCAATTTGTAAATACGAATTTCGTTTTCTTTCAAATTCATATTTTGTGAAACTAAAATTGTTTTGTAAAATTTACACTTATAAAGAATACCAAGTTAAATTAAAAATATCACTTTAATACAAATCTGAATCAAATTGAAATATATTTAAAAAAATAATTTAGAATAAAAAACGGCAAATAGGAGTTTACACAGTTTCATACTGTTGATAAATTATTTTAAAGTATAATAGAATATATAAACTTTTATTTCTACTAAATAATAGAGAAGGATTAAAATAATAATATAAACAATTATCAATTTCAACCATTATTTATCTATATTTTATGGACTTCAAAAACCATTTCAAATTAATATACTATGATAAATACTAACAAATAAGTTTATATAGGATTTCAGAGTTCCCAAAATTAAATCAAATTAAATTTCATATTAAACCTTAATAAGACGTAATTATTAATATCAAAGAGATAAATTGAACAAAATTTATGAAAAAAATGTGCAATGATATTCTTGTTAAACATTAAACGGCATTTAGGCATCAACAGTCAATTAAAAATTACCATCAGTAACGAGCAGATGAAACTCTTAATTTTTTCAAACACATCTCAGATTACAAAATGGAATATATTCATGCCAGAGAATCTTCACTATTAAAATCCGAAGGTAAACAAACGTATCTATCTATGTATCTATGTGCGTCTCACGAACCGCACCACGCAGAAACTCGCGGAAGGTACCAAAAGATCGGGAATTTTCCGGGGAAGCCGTATTGCCCATTTATATTCCAATATTGTAATTAGTTGAAAAGATATTAATTATGCCTAATTGTTTTACTCCTGCAGGTTGTTTACTTGGCAGAACTTCCATTCCGTTTCGGCCGAGCAGTGATCCGACCTTTTCCACCATTTTAAAATTGCCATCCAATTTTTACGGTTAAAATAAGACAAAAAATAATTACAAAATCGGAAAGATCATTTATTTCGCCACGATACGGTATAATATTTTTTGCAAAATAACGATATTTTCTATTTTTTACGAATTTTTTAAAAAATGATTGAAACTGATGCGTTTTTATGAAAATTATTTCTAAATTGTTGCGTATGAATTTGTTTTCGTGTTATTTAAACGATATTCTACACTAAATAACTTCACGCCTTTCTCTTTTAGATCCAGTCATTTAAAAAATAAAATTCTCAAAACTTTTTTTAAAGAATTTCTAAAAAGTAGTCACAATTTTTACTAAACATTAAATAACTTTTTTATTTATAAAGGTAATTGCAGAAAACTTTTTTCCGTATGTAAAGCAATATTATCCGTAATATGTACGAATATTGAAAAATTTGCTTTAAAATTACGGATTTAAAAAAAAAATTTGTGATTTTCGTAAACTACTGTTGTTCCGAGAAATAACTTAAACAGCATTTTTTGTACATTTTTTATTTCAAACTACTTTATTTTTGCAATTAATTTGTGAAGGTTGAAAGCATTAACTTAAAAAATATGCCCTGAAAATCAAAAAATTAATTAAAAATACGCGATTTTACATTTAGCCAAACATTGGCGTCGAAAAATAGTTTTGCGCCAAAGACCTTTGAACTGTTTCACCGTCGACCGCATCTAACTCAAGGGTTACACTAAAAAGTTCTGCCTTAAACAGGGGGAAATCAGTAAATTTGGCGAGTAAAAAAAATGCGAGTGAAAAAGTTATTTTTCCTTCAATTTTCGTCAATTTTTCTTTATATAATTTTCAAAATTAAATAATTATATATGTCAAATTAAGATGAAAAAATGCATTCAATGCATTTCTGAGATTCATTTAAAATATTTATCAGTATCAAAATTTTGTTTTCTTTCATAAAACTTATAGTTTACTTTAAAATAATGCCTAATGTATATTTCTTTTTTTGACATATAATTTCATAATAAAATCGAAAAATTTGCCATTTCGAAATTTTTTTTTTTGGAAATAGTCAGTTAAATAAGCATAACTTCCTTAGAAAAAAAAGCTATGTTCATATATATATTATATATTCTTTATTAATAATTGCGTGTTCTTAATATGTCATAAATCAATAAATTTTTTGCAATACATTTAAATGTAATCTTCAATCGAAATTTTTCAATCGTTATGTGAATATCCTGTGGATCCCCTCAATTAAAAATTAATTTCAATTTGAACCTCTCATTCATTATCAATGCCTATTTTCACTTTCTGCTACGGGTCTGGGTGGCGTAGTAGGATAGCGCGTCTCTTCTACCAGGCAGCAACATGACTAATTAATATGTCTAAGTTCGTAGCTAGAGAATTCGATTTTTTCATTTCTGCTTATTTTTCCCACGTAAATTAATTTTACTGATAAATATATATTTTAACATGCTCCTGAGTTATTTTAATGCACTTTTCATATTTTTTAGCCTTTAAAAAAATTTCTTTTCTGATTTTCATTCATTCAAAGTAATTTCTCTCTTCTTCAACAATTCCTAACAAGAAGCTTTCATTTCTGTTTATTTTTCTCACGTAAATTATCAGTGCTGCCACTATTTAAGCAAACGGAATGTCACAATTAATTGCTAAATGAACATTTTTAATCAATTTTAATGTAAAAATATTAATAAGTTATAGTTTTGTATTTTATAAATATCGATGAATTTAAAAGAAAATGATTTTTAAAAAGTTCATTGATCATTTAGAATCAGTGATTAAAAAAATAAAATGCCGAAAACTATCTTTTTTTTTAAGAATTTAAAAAAAAAAAACTTGTGTCTTTTTTTACAAAACAAACATATTTTGCATATTTTATGATTTTTTCTAAAATGAATCTATATCGTTACTTTTAAATAAAAATGATTTTTAAAACTTTTAAAATCAGTGATTTTAAAAAAAAGCCAAAAACTTTTTTGAACAAATTTTAATAAAACACTCAAAATACTTAAATCAATCATTTAATAATTTCTTCTTTTATAAAGGTAATTGCATGAGACTTTTTTCCCCTGTGTCGAATATTTCAAAAATCCTCACAATTTTACTTCAAGAATTAAAATAGTAGTGAAATTTTGTAATTTGAAAAATTTATACTTTTCTGTCTTTTTTCAGCATACAACTATTTTTAAAAAGGCTACATTTTCGTTTCTGGGGAATAAAAAATTGCAACGAAAGAATTGGAAAGTAAGCGGGTGATTTTTAAATTCGCACTGTTTCCCTATTCGAGGGTTTTTGGTGACGGACCTCGAAATTTTTAACCATGCTCAAGTGACGAGGGCGACCCTGAGCTTTCACTCATCTTTCCTAATTACCACACCACACCAACGCAAGAACAAATTTCGAAAAAGGGAGATTTTATGACATAGTTAAAGAAATCACTCACATCGCGCGCATACACCCCCACCACACATACACATAAGTACTATCGGCCTGAGGGAAACACGAAATTTCCATGGGGATGAAGTTATTCACTCGGTAAAAGCCCGTGCATTGCCGGGCTAAGCGGAGAGGAAAGAAACAAAGAGATCAAAGTTATTTCGAAAAATAATATTGGAAGTGCTGAATTTGTGAAGAGAAGGGAAAATGTTAAGCGACAAAGCCATGACACGCACTCACGGGTCATGCACTCACATCGTACGCGTCAAACCCACACAAAAGTGTTGGCGTCAGAAATAAAGGAGGAAATTAACATGGGGATTAAGTTATACCCTCGGTATAAGCTTGTGCAACGCCGGGCCATGAAAGCTAGTTTATTATATTCTTTGCATATTTTCAAAAAAAAAAAGGGGCAGGTTGACAAGTTTTTTTTATGCATTCTGAAAGAAATTAAATAATTGGGTGTTATAACGCGACTGTTATAAGGCATAAATAAATAACATAATGCCATAAAAACCAGAAAAAATGGATAATTTGATAATCGGATTTATTAATAAAACATTTAACTACTATATGTATAATTCAGTATTTTATCATTATAGAGGGTAAGCTTTGTAGAAACTTTAGGCAAATACTAGATTTATCATGGATACTTAACCTTTTACCGAGCAAAACTATCATTCTAATTTTATTATATGATAGCTTATTTTAATATGGTGATTGATTGCTTTCAATTTAGCCTGTAGTAGTTTTAATGATCTTGAACAAATTTATTCAGATTGTAAATACACAATGTGAATAATAATGCCTTTTGGGGTAAAATTGGCTATGGGTAATAACTATCACGTAGAATTCAGATAAATCTTAAAAGTAGTGGTGTGAGTTTGATTTTTAAATTCGAATTTACAACATCTTTTCATATTACCTTACCCCTCCAGTAAAAAAAAATAATGAGAATAGTATTTTTCTTTCCTTTTTGGTACTTACGCATTATCGTAAACCTATTGGCGACATTATTCAAAACGAAGCACATGGTTCCCAATTCAGTGCATACTACACGAAGCAAATCGCGTTAGCCAATTTCACAAGATATCATGAACATTGGCATTGTTGCAATAATACGTAAGTATCAATGGTACTCACGTACTGTTTCTTTTATAACAGTTTTATTACTCCCAATGTTTTCATAAAATATAAGAAAAAAAATTAAAAAATTTTTCTTGTATTCTTTATACATATATACATGTATGTATTATTAGCAACATATTATTAAACAGAATAACAGTATAATTTTTTTAAAAATAAACAATTTTTTTAAAAAAAATCATATGGCTATAGTGTTTAATATTTTGTCACTGTATACAATACATGTATGCTTATCTTAGACTAGTTTTTCACTAATGAAGCTAATTTATTTTGAATGCATGAGTATTAAAAAGAAATTTTTGCTATTTATTAAGAAGCTCATGTTTGTTGAAGCTATAATTTAACATTTTTTATAATTATAAAGCTTATTTTTTAAAATAAGTTTTAATTACTAGTTAGAATTAAATATATTCCAGTTAGGGTATGATATAATTATAATATATCTAATGAAATTGATCCTAAAAAATTATTTACTCAAATGTAACATTCTAAATATTTTTTTGCATACACACATTTGCAACAGTTCTCGGATTTATAATTATATAATCGTTTCCAAGAAAATTAGACAATTTAAATAATGCTTTATAAAAAGTTTTTCAAAAATAGCATCAAATGATTAAATTTTGTTTGTTTTTGCATAGATTTTAGTTATACATAAGCATTAAATCTTTTTCTTAGAATATCAACTCAATATGCTGCTTTATTGTGAAATATTTCTTATTCGAAAAGTTCAAGAAAGAAAATATTCCATCTCATAATCGTGAATCATTAGATACGAGAGAACCTCGAATTTTCCTTAATATTCTTTAAATATTTTCACACCATTGGGTACAGTTACAAGTATAAAATACGCATAACTGCGATATATTTATTCCATGAATAAGTATAAATGACATAAATGTGCCTGCAGCGTTGAAACAAAGATTTGTTTCTCAAACTTTTAAAATTACCCATTCCTCGCTAACGATCGCAAATATTCTCTTTTTGAGAGTTTTGTTATTTTAGTATCAGGTTCTGAAATAAAATATTATATCCACACCTTAATGACTTTCGCCAGTACGTTGATATGAATAAATGCAAATAGCTAGAGCTGACCCGCATTGATTCGTGCTCTGCTTAATACGTATCTAGTTTCTTAAGAAATGTAAGGTGTATGCAAAGAAGAGTAGAGAGAAATATTGAAATAAATAATTCTTATACAAAAACACATTTTCTATAATAGTTACTTAAGGTCCTATAAGTTAAATATTTTATCTCTTTTAAACATACAAGCCGAAAATATTTATACATTATTTCTGAGAGTTCTCATTTTCTTACTAAACATAGTGTACATGTTTTAATCGTAATTAATGTGCATCTTAATGTTTGACAATGCAATGCATTAACGCAGTGCTTCTCATACTTTCAATACTTGCAACCCAATTTTTAGTAATAAATTTCATCGCGGCCTTTGTTCAAAAACTATGTATTGAATGCAATAATAATGTATTTCAATGCTAAAGCTACAATGCAACTTTAATTATACACTGCGCGAACTCTCAAAAGAAGTATTATATTTTGCAAGTAATTTGGTATATGACAAGCCCATGGAAGTCACCAGCAATTACTAAACTTGTTTTGTTTTAGTATTGATTAATTAGATTTTAAATACTTTTTGCCGTACTGATACATTTATAAGTATGTTGTATCATTGAGAATTTGTATTTAATTTTTTATTACCTCACAATGTGTTTTGTTCCTCTTCCTTTCAGTAAATGGATAATTATTTTAAATCTTTTATTTTCAACTATCGATATCCTCGCGCTTCCCACGTATGGGTTACCACGCCCTCCTAGGAGGAAGCTCCCCACAGTTTGAGAAAAGCTGTGTTAATGGAAAGCTTTCAAGCCAATATCATTTTATATTAAATGCTATAAAATTTTAACGAATGATGTGATTAATACAAAAATATATATTCTCTTTATCTTTTGTAACATATATATATATAAATAACATAAAATGAAAATACATGGCATAATAAATTGATAACTAAAATAATATAAGCTAGAAGATTCAAACCAGGTTAAAGAAACACCTTTAAAATAATGGAAGGTCTATTATAGAAAATTAACTAAGCATATGTATAACATGAGACAATTAGAACTTCAAGAATGTAAGAATCAAAGAGTCAGACAGACTAAAATGAAGTCTGTGTAGTTCTAGGCTAATTTGCTGGGTGGGACCAACAAAATTAGGGTTAAATATATTTTTGGATCCTGCTTCCCCAAATTCAGCAGAAATTTTATACATAACAGAAAAACATACCAATATTAATGAAAAGTTAGGCCTAAACCAACCGTGTAATTTGCAACCAAAGAAAATAAATAAAATAATAAATGTGAAGAAATGAATCTAACGAAAATAAAATAAAATAATTTTGAAAGGAATAATGAAATAAAACTTACATGAAAAATGCAAATAACCAGGCGGAAAAAGAGCTATACGTACGAACGTGCAGCTAAATGATCGTTAAAATGACGTGTTAGGTTGATGGAAGCCAGATGCAAAATTAGTGGCGCCACCTGGTAGTTGGCCTTTTAACAATTAAACAAACAAACTAAAACAAAGTGAAAATAATAAAAACAGAAAGAGAAAAACAACAAAGAATAATGCTTAAACTTTGGAAAGGAGAATTAGAGATAATTTGAACATATATTTAAAATGGGGGATACTTGGATAGTTGTATTCCAAGCAATTATTGCTGAATAACCCAAATTATTTTGTAGCATCGTATCTGCTGACTAAATCGTTATTTCTTTTATAAAATTTAGATGATATTTCTAAAATAGATAGGAAGAGATGTAGGTTACTTTTCCCAAAAGGCATTTTAATAATGTAAAAATCAAAGAGTCTCTTTTATCAAAAATATTACTTACTGAGTATATTATTCTTAACAATTAATTGTAGGTCTAAAAAGTTTACAGAGTCTTTATTATAATTGGTTTTAATTTCAGATTATAGGGATGATAATATTTAAGGCTAGGCTGGAGATTTACTATATTACTAGGAAGAGATGAGTTAAGTCAGTTAGGTGAGTTATATGCTTAATATATCTATATCTATCTATCGATCTATCTATATGATATATGCCATATATTTATTTATCTATCTATCTATATGTATATGTATATATTATATGCGTAATCATATTTGATTATCGTTATTTAACATACAGGAGATCATACTAAATCTCATTATAAAAGGAAAAGTAAGTTTACCAACACATGTCAGAATTTAATTTTAGTAGGAGCGTAGTCTATAGAGAGTTTAGTTTATTGTTTGTAACAGTCTCGTTGATTCGTGATTTTTCATCAATTATCTGGAGATGATATTAACACAAGAGACCATTGACGAGGATTCACTTGACACTGCAGCACGTACACGCGTTGTAATAGTACCCCTAACAGCAAAACTTCATATAGAAGTTGCACCAATTCGTTTTTTCAGTCAAGTTTAAATTCTGCGTCTATCACCATGTTCTTCCAGGTCTCTCACTTACAGTGAAAACATCCTAGCATTGGCTGGCCACGTCACCCTCAGCTGTCTAAATTGGTGAATTTTAGAAACCCGAGATGATCACAGCATGAAGAACATGCCATTTATCCTAACTTGTTTGACCTTGGGTGGGGCCATCTAACTACTATTAACGGTAGCAGTGTAGATTAATTTCGAACTCTGCTTCTTGTTGTTCCGATTATCTAGCATGGCCTCAATAATGTTCCTTCAGCTACTTATGATGTATTCGTATAATGAGTATAGTTAATTATTTGATTTCTGTTCTTGTCGTATAAGTTTAGCATCAATTCTATGAAAATAAATCTGTTGAACGTTTTTAAAAGAGTCATTCAACAAATGCAGAATGTTTGTACTTTCCCTCTTGCATAGTGATGTATTATGTTGGGATGTTAAAACCCAAATGTGTTTTTCAAAATGTTAAATGCATTAGAAAATGGTTTAATGTCAATGGGATTGTGGAATTCATTGGTTTGTTGTGTACCAAAGATTATTTAATCATATTTGTAAAATGTATCTCTTATCTTGAAGGGTCATCAAGATTGGACCATGGTGCTTATCTATCAAGTAAAGTTGAAAATTGAGGTGTTTTCATAGGCTTGGTGCATGTGGACCGTGTGTAATTTTTGCAATTTTCTCCCAGCACAATGTAATAGTTCTTTTCTTCTTAGTTTCAGCATATTTTTATAAGTAATGTGATAAGTGGAACCTGAGGTCTCATGCCTCCATTTTTAGAGTTGTCTCAGTGATCCGGATGCCTTGCTTGTGTCTTGGATGGGTGGTGGAAGGTTGGCATAGTCAGTCCTATTACCATTTCCAAACATGATTCAGATACTAAGCAAGATGAAATAATGTGTTTTTCCCAGTTTGTTTGGTTGATGACTGCTTCCTGAAGTAGATACAAATAACGGATAAATACAGAGTATGTGTAAATCCATGCATGGCTGCAGAATTCAGCTTGTTTAAATGGGGTGCCAAACCTTTTATTCAATCCTAATTCATGATTTCTTGACATTCTACCTTGTTCTAAAATTTTCAGTTTTTCAGTTCATGATATTTGGCTCGTATTGGTGTCTTTATTCAATGATTTTGCTTTGAGTAGAGCAGGTGAAGAGCTTGCTGAGACATTCTGTGTTTGTTGGTTGAAATGTGTGCTAAATCAGCAAAGACATTTTGCTTTCAGTATCGATCAATGTATGGCCAGAGGATGTGATGAGATATCTGTTCAAACGGGATGTTGTCTATTGATCTCAAAGTAGCTCGATGGAGTGCAAGGAAATATGGAGCCATTTTGTAGTTTTAGGCCTGAGACCATCAAGGGTAACGTTTAAAATATTAACCTCTAACGATACCAATAATTTGGCCTGTCAAGCAACTACGTACAGTTGAACTCAATTAATAATCAATTTTAAAACTTTCTTTTAATTCGATTGACTCGTTATATCCAAGGTAAAGAAACAAATTCACACATTTCTTATGCTTACCTTTCAGGAAATTTCATAGCAAATCAACTACAAAATATCAAATTAAAATTTTTAGAGATGTAACATAATCGTTAAAATCTTAGAAAGTGTCCCTGTGTTGTGGTTAGAATGAGTTAAGTAAGAGAGTTCTCTGTCTTCAAGGAAGACTCACACGAGGAGGTTGTCACTCTGTGACTTGTCGCATTATAAAGGATCTAATAATGAACACCTTTCCTGTTGAAATTATTCCATACAAGAAAGTATTTTCTGGTATTCAAGGAAAAGGGATATGTGCCATTTGAAAATTTTCTCTCATACAAATAATAAAAATTCAGCAGTTAGTACTGAATTCGTTGGTTGGGTTTATTCTTTTAAAGGGTTATTTTCCCTCATTTTACTCGGCTGGAAGGAAATAATTCTGGGACAAATCAGTTCGGACTGTGACTGCTGAACTGCTATTAATATGAAACGTGGGGTCAGTTGGAAGCCCTAAAATAATTCAAACTTTATTTGGTGCCAGACATGAGTTTGAAAATAAATATCCGATTATATGGAAGTGTAATCCTCAAACATATGTTTATTAATACATTTTCTATTGTTAATAGAAGCATTCAAAGAGATATCCATTTTAGCTCATCCAGCGTCCAATATAATGAATTTCGCCAAGCTCAGTTTGTATAGTTCGTCACCGAATAACTACTAAATAACTAATAACAATGAGTTGCTATGTTCATTAATCTGGAATACAAGCCTGATGTCCCAGGCCATATTTACCTCTTCTTCCATTTTGGATTTATTCTGCTTCAAGCTGAAAAGGGAGTTCTTCATTAGATTATGCGGACTGTATAAATCAGTGCAGAATACGAAATTAACCTTTTCCTGGAGGTGGAAACATTTTGCTCCACTTCACTTCTAATTGTTCTGAGCCAGTAAATATGGAAAGTTTTGCTTTAAAGTACATTAGACGCATTACGGATTCTGTATTTTGAAGCATCTTTGGAATATGTCAAAGTATCTTTACTCCAAATTTATGCGTTCATCAGTTCCGCTCTATAAATAGTCGGGAAGTTACTAGACATTATTAAAGTGCCTCCGACAGCTGAATGAGAATATGCACTTCAGGCTTACATGTAACGTTTCGATCAAAAGATTGTTATTGAATTTTACAGGCAATTAAAACTTTTATCATTGATCAAAATATGTTCTAACATAGTTTTCTTTTGTCTCTAAATATGTTTATAGGAGATTTAAATCCAGAGGCCAATTAACCCAATAATCCTACTCAGTTCACAAGTAAATGTATTTTTTTAAAGAAATCATTTTAAATCATGTAATAATTTGACAATATTGTTCAAAATATTTTAACATGAATCACAATGTTGCTTTAAAAATATTTTATATAGGTAGCTTATTTTAGAGGTGGAGTCAGAATCTTTACTCAAACTTATTTTTGTAACAAAGGAAATAATCTTTAAATACCTAAGAGCATGTATGAAGACGTATACTAACATCTGTACCAATATACGTTCAATACGTTATATACGCATGTATATAACGTATTGAAAGAGATGCATGGATGGTGGTACCTAAAACTATCTATTAGTACCTTTTCTTTGTCAATGATTCATCAAATGTTACTTATATTATTCTATATTATATTGTATTAGATATATACTCTGCTAATAAATTAGGGATATGGTTAAGGCAATTAGCTGTGTAATTCTAACCCTACAATAATTAACATCTGACATGCCATTTTTAGTGTAAAATGTAGCAGAAAACAGAAGAGGAAAACTTCAGTTGCCAATCAACGCTCTGACTTCAAAAACCCGAAAAAGGTTATGAGTGGAGAAATGTTTTTGTTTTTTGTTTTCTCAGTGGTTACATTCAACCTTTCCGCTGTCGTTTTAATAAGGTAATGGAAAATGTCAAGACTTGGCATCTACTCAAGACTTTATAGGGCTTGAGGTGTATTATCCGGAGACTGGGAACTGAGCAAACACCAAAGGGCTTTAATGGGCGTCACCTTCAGGTATGAGTAAAAGTGTCGTTGAAGACTTTGCTAGTCAGAATTACAAGGAGGCCAAGACGTGTTTACATCTGCCAGGTTGAGATGGTCACAGTGCTTCAGCTTGCAACTAATGAGATTGATATATGTGCCAAACAGCTGCCTCGTCGAGACAGTGCAGCCAATGCCCCATAAATAAAGACGCCTGATTTTGGCTGTATAAGTAAGACCTCCAGCAAACAGTTGAAAGGAAATTGCCTCATGCGGGGGATTGCAGCTCATAAGGTCAATGGGTGTGTATTCCTGTTGGCCAGCAAGACAAGTTGGATCTCAGATAATTTAATTGGAATTTGGGTGAAATATTTAATTTAGGAGAAATAGGAGAAATATTTAGAAATAAATTGAAATATGATGAAAGTAATTTAAGCTAATGACTTGAGAATCCA
>BMAO01015766.1:0-18481 GCA_019973975.1 Trichonephila clavata
TTTTTCAAAATACTTTCTTCCTCCTGTGTATGTATTTTAATATGTGGCTGCCGTAACCTAGGAGTCAACGTCATTGACTGGAGTGTCATGAGTTCGAGCCTATTACCGCTGAAGACCCAAGGCTAGTTGGTGTTCTAACTCTAATACTGGCTTAAGAGACAAATCCTTCTTTCCCAAACCCAGTTTAGATATTAATCCCCATTCCAGTTACGTTACCCAATTCTTAAAAAACCATGGCCCATTTGTTTCTTATTTGCATCGTTTCAAATTAAAAGCTACCCAATTGTCTTTGTGCTTCTGTGGGGGACGCTGACCATTATGTTTTCTCCTGTCCTCTGACTAAAGATTTCCATTTGGTCTCTCCATCTCAAAATGCTAAAAAAGCCTGGTTCCAATCTATCGTTAAAAATCCCTCCATTCACACTAAACTAAAATCATATATTATAATTGCCTCTACAGTCCGGGATCAGATTCCTTAGGGGGTTTGGTCGGTACTCTTTTGTGGTCACACACAAGCGGTTTTTTCCTCTACTCTTCCACAAACGTTTCCTGCCTTTTTTTTCTCACCCTCTTTTTTTTTTTCTCTTAATCTCTAAACCCTATTTATACTTCACAATTTTTTGCAGCTTCCTGGTTCTTCGTTTACAATATTAGTATACTTTCAGGTTAATTTCCTTTTTTTTTATTTTATTTATTAATTTTTGTAGCAAAAAATGATATCTCCAATAAAATCCAATAATCTATCCCCCCCCCCTTATTTTCTCTCTTTATTTATTTTTAACTGCTGCTATCTTTTTTTATGTTTCTTGAAAAAAAAAATGGAGGAGAGATCTGGAAAAAAAAGTAATCCTCCTTTTGATGAATCATTTCCTTTTTCTGAAAACTGAAGAACCAAATGGTGGAAAAATATCAACAGGAAGTGGTGTGTCATCAACTGAAAATTTGATTCCAAAGAAACTATTTATTTTAATGTAATTATTTATGCTTCATGTTTTCTGTTTTTTTTTTTTTTTGGCTTTATGGTGCATTTGTTTTGTATATTTTTATTACTTATTTTGTATTTGTAAAAAAGTTGGAACTGTTTAAAAAGTATAAAATTTGAAATTTTTTTTTTACAATAAAAACTGGATGTGAGGGTGGTTGTCTCCCGAGGGATCGGTTAAACTCTCTTCGGGTGAGCTCGGTTACTCTGGGCATTCATCATTATCATCGGGTACTTACGTATTAGAAAATATTTTTGGTAATATTTCACTGCGTTTGCTTTCGAAGTTTCCAAATTTAATCATTTTTCACAACAGAATAAGAGAAGAATAATAAAAAAGAATTAACCAATTAAAGTAATATTATCTTCGAATGATTGTTGTCCTTAAACATGTGCGAGAAATGTTCAAACTGTGAAAAGTATTATAGCCACTTTTGTTTCAATTTCGATCAAAGTTAGTGTTATTGGAATTCTTTTATGTATAGTAGATAATCATAGAATGTTCTTAAAAGCACTTTAACTTCTAATCTTAAGTGGACTTCTATTGGTTTTTATAAGCGAGTGAAAATTCTTTTTCCACATGAAACGAATAAAAATTTTCCATTAAGTAACAATGTTGCTCAAAAATGTTTGTGAAAAATTATGGTGCACCCGAGTTAAGAAAACGCACACTTAATCCTTTTTATCAACATGTAAAAATAGCCTAAGAAGCAAGCGATACTAATGAAAGTTTACGCATATAACTAACTCTAAAAGTTAAAAAAAAACTACTACCAAACGCAATAATTTTTGTTTTTTTAACTTACACGTGTGCATTAAATCTTAAAGGGCTCCAAATTTTTTTGTAACTGAAGAGAAATTTTTTGAAACACTCTATTGTGCTGTTTTAACACAAGATTCTCCAATTTCTGTTTTATCCGTATAAATTCTGGAACTAAATAAGAAATTCCGAAATCAAGTTGCCACAACATAACCACTAATTGTTTTGATAATTTTTTTTTCTAAATTAATCTACCCCAATCCTTGTAAAGAATATCATGAAACACAAAGGAAGGTTTAATTAGGTATAATCTCTGCCATAGTGTATCCTCTGTAATGGCTCCCAACTTGCACATGCAAAGAATTAAAAGTTCTAAGAAATACGCAAAAAAAGAGGCTGTCAAGAATCGCATATTTATTAAACATTTTTTTACCGTGGTACGTATGACTTGTGCTGGCAAGCAAGGATTTAGATATTTCGTGCTTGTACAAACTTAATAGAGAACATGAATCTATTTTGCATACACAACTTATAATTTTCATGTGAATTTTTTAACTCGCGGAATCCCTAGATTTGTTTCGTGGAACCTCAAAGTTTCGCGGAACAAGGTTTCGATACCACTGGCTTAACGCATTTCGCAGTTAATGTGGCCGCGGTGGCCGTGTGGCCTAGGCATCGGATCATGGCTAGCGTGCCATGAGTTCGATCCTAGTACCACCAAAGATCCGCCGTGTAGGGACGCGATGCACGTAAAATCTGTCGAGAGCTCAAACGTCCTCGGTGTGGTAGTTAGAAGAGGGGCTGCCAGCTCAGGTGTCGCCCGCGTCACTTAACCATGGTTCAAATTTACTCGGACAGTCGCCAAAAGTCCTCGTGTTGCTAAACAGTGCGACGTTAATATTCACTCACTCAAACCTGGTATGCTAGAGCTTTTTTGCGCTCCCCACCAGAGACGAAAGAATGAAAAAAAAATATTCGGACACCAAATGAATCTCTTTGAATTCTAGCAGTTTATGATAAATCGAGATACCAACTTTTGCCAAGAGGAGCTCTGAACCATCAATATCATCGCGCTTTAGACTGCAGAACTAGGGTTATTCTTTGAAGAATTAATTTTCAAAGCATTTGAAAACTTTTGTGCGTCAAGAGTTTCTTTTAATAACGTTTAATATATGGTCATCAATTTTTCAATTTTATTCTAAATTTTAATTCCCTTACGTTTGTTTCCCTTCCTTTTTATTTATTTTTGTCTCCTTTACGGTACAGTTTTTTTTTTTAAATTGAAAATCAATTTCCAATGTGTTCCATTTCAATTTTAATTACGAATGTTCTTAATATTGTGTATTTTAAATCTGTTGCAAGTAATTTTAGTTAATTCTTCTTAGTATAGATGGCGACACCATTCAGGTGTACTTTATTTTCTGTCCTGTTTGGAAACCTAATTATAAGTGCTAAACTTCTGTTTCTTTTCAATTTTATCAAAAATACTTGCATTTCGGCTTCATAATTATAATTTTTTTCTTCAAATTTCCTTTCTCATCATTGTGTTCTGTGTAAGCAGGGCTGATTCTAGGGCGTTGGCCGCCCGCGTGTAAAGATCTAATGTGTTGCCCCTCTAGAGACTTTTCAGATTTTGTCATATATTTAACGTTATAAATTCATGTATATGGAAAGAGTAAAACATTAAAATAAATGTAAATAAATTTGAAGAGCAAAACTTTATTTTTTGGCCAGCTAATAGGTAAAACAATGACAACATTATAAGCAAACAGGAATATTACCTTTGAAATAAAAATAGATATTTTATATGTAGAAATATGAAACAGCAGTATTTACTCGGAAAATATTATCTAATAAAAAAAAAGTACTAAAGCATAAATATCGTGAAACGAAAAGTATATAAATCAGTCTTTCTACAAAGACTATCTAATAAATAATTATAAAATTACTTTTTTGGCTTCTGAGAAGCAAATTTGTCAATACTTTTAGTGAAATCAATTTTTTCAGAGGTTTCGGATTTCATAGAAATGATAGCCAAATCTGAAAGCCTTGTCTCATATTATTTGTCAAATAATTTTAATAATATTTAATTTACTGAAACTTCTTTCATTAGAATCCACAGAATTAGGTAAGATTTAAAAAAAAATTCTTATTACGAGAGCAAAATTTGGAGGGGGGGATGAGATAAATTTTTTACTATAATTTATAATATCGCAAATAGTTGTTTTTCCTGGAAAAGTATTTTTCAAGGTAGTTATTTCATTAAAGTTTTTGTATCCTCTATATTTTTCAAAATACTTTCTTCCTCCTGTGTATGTATTTTAATATGTGGCTGCCGTAAACTAGGAGTCAACGTCATTGACTGGAGTGTCATGAGTTCGAGCCTATTACCACTGAAGACCCAAGGCTAGTTGGTGTTCTAACTCTAATACTGGCTTAAGAGACAAATCCTTCTTTCCCAAACCCAGTTTAGATATTAATCCCCATTCCAGTTACGTTACCCAATTCTTAAAAAACCATGGCCCATTTGTTTCTTATTTGCATCGTTTCAAATTAAAAGCTACACCCAATTGTCTTTGTGCTTCTGTGGGGGACGCTGACCATTATGTTTTCTCCTGTCCTCCTGACTAAAGATTTCCATTTGGTCTCTCCTTTTAAAAATGCTAAAAAAGCCTGGTTCCAATCTATCGTTAAAAATCCCTCCATTCACACTAAACTAAAATCATATATTATAATTGCCTCTACAGTCCGGGATCAGATTCCTTAGGGGGTTTGGTGGGTACTCTTTGTGGTCACACACAAGCGGTTTTTTCCTCTACTCTTCCACAAACGTTTCCTGCCTTTTTTTTCTCACCCTCTTTTTTTTTTCTCTTAATCTCTAAACCCTATTTATACTTCACAATTTTTTGCAGCTTCCTGGTTCTTCGTTTACAATATTAGTATACTTTCAGGTTAATTTCCTTTTTTTTATTTTTATTTTATTTTATTAATTTTTGTAGCAAAAAATGATATCTCCAATAAAATCCAATAATCTATCTCCCCCCCCCTTATTTTCTCTCTTTATTTATTTTTAACTGCTGCTATCTTTTTTTATGTTTCTTGAAAAAAAAAATGGAGGAGGAGATCTGGAAAAAAAAGTATTCCTCCTTTTGATGAATCATTTCCTTTTCTGAAAACTGAAGAACCAAATGGTGGAAAAATATCAACAGGAAGTGGTGTGTCATCAACTGAAAATTTGATTCCAAAGAAACTATTTATTTTAATGTAATTATTTATGCTTCATGTTTTCTGTCTTTTTTTTTTTTTTTGGCTTTATGGTGCATTTGTTTTGTATATTTTTATTACTTATTTTGTATTTGTAAAAAAGTTGGAACTGTTTAAAAAGTATAAAATTTGAAATTTTTTTTTTACAATAAAAACTGGATGTGAGGGTGGTTGTCTCCCGAGGGATCGGTTAAACTCTCTTCGGGTGAGCTCGGTTACTCTGGGCATTCATCATTATCATCGGGTACTTACGTATTAGAAAATATTTTTGGTAATATTTCACTGCGTTTGCTTTCGAAGTTTCCAAATTTAATCATTTTTCACAACAGAATAAGAGAAGAATAATAAAAAAGAGTTAACTAATTAAAGTAATATTATCTTCGAATGATTGTTGTCCTTAAACATGTGCGAGAAATGTTCAAACTGTGAAAGTATTATAGCCACCTTTTGTTTCAATTTCGATCAAAGTTAGTGTTATTGGAATTCTTTTATGTATAGTAGATAATCATAGAATGTTCTTAAAAGCACTTTAACTTCTAATCTTAAGTGGACTTCTATTGGTTTTTATAAGCGAGTGAAAATTCTTTTTTCAACATGAAAGGAATAAAAATTTTCCATTAAGTAACAATGTTGCTCAGAAATGTTTGTGAAAAATTATGGTGCACCCGAGTTAAGAAAACGCACACTTAATCCTTTTTATCAACATGTAAAAATAGCCTAAGAAGCAAGCGATACTAATGAAAGTTTACGCATATAACTAACTCTAAAAGTTAAAAAAAAACTACTACCAAACGCAATAATTTTTGTTTTTTTAACTTACACTTGTGCATTAAATCTTAAAGGGCTCCAAATTTTTTTGTAACTGAAGAGAAATTTTTTGAAACACTCTATTGTGCTGTTTTAACACAAGATTCTCCAATTTCTGTTTTATCCGTATAAATTCTGGAACTAAATAAGAAATTCCGAAATCAAGTTGCCACAACATAACCACTAATTGTTTTGATAATTTTTTTTTCTAAATTAATCTACCCCAATCCTTGTAAAGAATATCATGAAACACAAAGGAAGGTTTAATTAGGTATAATCTCTGCCATAGTGTATCCTCTGTAATGGCTCCCAACTTGCACATGCAAAGAATTAAAAGTTCTAAGAAATACGCAAAAAAAGAGGCTGTCAAGAATCGCATATTTATTAAACTTTTTTTTTTACCGTGGTACGTATGACTTGTGCTGGCAAGCAAGGATTTAGATATTTCGTGCTTGTACAAACTTAATAGAGAACATGAATCTATTTTGCATACACAACTTATAATTTTCATGTGAATTTTTTAACTCGCGGAATCCCTAGATTTGTTTCGTGGAACCTCAAAGTTTCGCGGAACACGGTTTCGATACCACTGGCTTAACGCATTTCGCAGTTAATGTGGCCGCGGTGGCCGTGTGGTCTAGGCATCGGATCATGGCTAGCGTGCCATGAGTTCGATCCTAGTACCACCAAAGATCCGCCGTGTAGGGGCGCGATGCACGTAAAATCTGTCGAGAGCTCAAACGTCCTCGGTGTGGTAGTTAGAAGAGGGGCTGCCAGCTCAGGTGTCGCCCGCGTCACTTAACCATGGTTCAAATTTACTCGGACAGTCGCCAAAAGTCCTCGTGTTGCTAATCAGTGCGACGTTAATATTCACTCACTCAAACCTGGTATGCTAGAGCTTTTTTGCGCTCCCCACCAGAGACGAAAGAATGAAAAAAAATATTCGGACACCAAAAGAATCTCTTTGAATTCTAGCAGTTTATGATAAATCGAGATACCAACTTTTGCCAAGAGGAGCTCTGAACATCAATATCATCGCGCTTTAGACTGCAGAACTAGGGTTATTCTTTGAAGAATTAATTTTCAAAGCATTTGAAAACTTTTGTGCGTCAAGAGTTTCTTTTAATAACGTTTAATATATGGTCATCAATTTTTCAATTTTATTCTAAATTTTAATTCCCTTACGTTTGTTTCCCTTCCTTTTTATTTATTTTTGTCTCCTTTACGGTACAGTTTTTTTTTTTAAATTGAAAATCAATTTCCAATGTGTTCCATTTCAATTTTAATTACGAATGTTTCTTAATATTGTGTATTTTAAATCTGTTGCAAGTAATTTTAGTTAATTCTTCTTAGTATAGATGGCGACACCATTCAGGTGTATCTTTATTTTCTGTCCTGTTTGGAAACCTAATTATAAGTGCTAAACTTCTGTTTCTTTTTCAATTTTATCAAAAATACTTGCATTTCGGCTTCATAATTATAATTTTTTTCTTCAAATTTCCTTTCTCATCATTGTGTTATGTGTAAGCAGGGCTGATTCTAGGGCGTTGGCCGCCCGCGTGTAAAGATCTAATGTGTTGCCCCTCTAGAGACTTTTCAGATTTTGTCATATATTTAACGTTATAAATTCATGTATATGGAAAGAGTAAAACATTAACAAAAATGTAAATAAATTTGAAGAGCAAAACTTTATTTTTTGGCCAGCTAATAGGTAAAACAATGACAACATTATAAGCAAACAGGAATATTACCTTTGAAATAAAAATAGATATTTTATATGTAGAAATATGAAACAGCAGTATTTACTCGGAAAATATTATCTAATAAAAAAAAAGTACTAAAGCATAAATATCGTGAAACGAAAAGTATATAAATCAGTCTTTCTACAAAGACTATCTAATAAATAATTATAAAATTACTTTTTTGGCTTCTGAGAAGCAAATTTGTCAATACTTTTAGTGAAATCAATTTTTTCAGAGGTTTCGGATTTCATAGAAATGATAGCCAAATCTGAAAGCCTTGTCTCATATTATTTGTCAAGTAATTTTAATAATATTTAATTTACTGAAACTTCTTTCATTAGAATCCACAGAACTAGGTAAGATTTAAAAAAAATTCTTATTACGAGAGCAAAATTTGGAGGGGGGGGGATGAGATAAATTTTTTACTATAATTTATAATATCGCAAATAGTTGTTTTTCCTGGAAAAGTATTTTTCAAGGTAGTTATTTCATTAAAGATTTTGTATCCTCTATATTTTTCAAAATACTTTCTTCCTCCTGTGTATGTATTTTAATATGTGGCTGCCGTAACCTAGGAGTAAACGTCATTGACTGGAGTGTCATGAGTTCGAGCCTATTACCGCTGAAGACCCAAGGCTAGTTGGTGTTCTAACTCTAATACTGGCTTAAGAGACAAATCCTTCTTTCCCAAACCCAGTTTAGATATTAATCCCCATTCCAGTTACGTTACCCAATTCTTAAAAAACCATGGCCCATTTGTTTCTTATTTGCATCGTTTCAAATTAAAAGCTACTCCCAATTGTCTTTGTGCTTCTGTGGGGGACGCTGACCATTATGTTTTCTCCTGTCCTCTGACTAAAGATTTCCATTTGGTCTCTCCATCTCAAAATGCTAAAAAAGCCTGGTTCCAATCTATCGTTAAAAATCCCTCCATTCACACTAAACTAAAATCATATATTATAATTGCCTCTACAGTCCGGGATCAGATTCCTTAGGGGGGTTTGGTCGGTACTCTTTTGTGGTCACACACAAGCGGTTTTTTCCTCTACTCTTCCACAAACGTTTCCTGCCTTTTTTTTTCTCACCCTCTTTTTTTTTCTCTTAATCTCTAAACCCTATTTATACTTCACAATTTTTTGCAGCTTCCTGGTTCTTCGTTTACAATATTAGTATACTTTCAGGTTAATTTCCTTTTTTTTTATTTTTATTTTATTTTATTAATTTTTGTAGCAAAAAATGATATTCCAATAAAATCCAATAATCTATCTCCCCCCCCCCTTATTTTCTCTCTTTATTTATTTTTAACTGCTGCTATCTTTTTTTATGTTTCTTGAAAAAAAAATGGAGGAGGAGATCTAGAAAAAAAAAGTATTCCTCCTTTTGATGAATCATTTCCTTTTTCTGAAAACTGAAGAACCAAATGGTGGAAAAATATCAACAGGAAGTGGTGTGTCATCAACTGAAAATTTGATTCCAAAGAAACTATTTATTTTAATGTAATTATTTATGCTTCATGTTTTCTGTCTTTTTTTTTTTTTTGGCTTTATGGTGCATTTGTTTTGTATATTTTTATTACTTATTTTGTATTTGTAAAAAAGTTGGAACTGTTTAAAAAGTATAAAATTTGAAATTTTTTTTTTTTACAATAAAAACTGGATGTGAGGGTGGTTGTCTCCCGAGGGATCGGTTAAACTCTCTTCGGGTGAGCTCGGTTACTCTGGGCATTCATCATTATCATCGGGTACTTACGTATTAGAAAATATTTTTGGTAATATTTCACTGCGTTTGCTTTCGAAGTTTCCAAATTTAATCATTTTTCACAACAGAATAAGAGAAGAATAATAAAAAAGAATTAACCAATTAAAGTAATATTATCTTCGAATGATTGTTGTCCTTAAACATGTGCGAGAAATGTTCAAACTGTGAAAAGTATTATAGCCACATTTTGTTTCAATTTCGATCAAAGTTAGTGTTATTGGAATTCTTTTATGTATAGTAGATAATCATAGAATGTTCTTAAAAGCACTTTAACTTCTAATCTTAAGTGGACTTCTATTGGTTTTTATAAGCGAGTGAAATTCTTTTTTCAACATGAAAGTAATAAAAATTTTCCATTAAGTAACAATGTTGCTCAGAAATGTTTGTGAAAAATTATGGTGCACCCGAGTTAAGAAAACGCACACTTAATCCTTTTTATCAACATGTAAAAATAGCCTAAGAAGCAAGCGATACTAATGAAAGTTTACGCATATAACTAACTCTAAAAGTTAAAAAAAAACTACTACCAAACGCAATAATTTTTGTTTTTTTAACTTACACGTGTGCATTAAATCTTAAAGGGCTCCAAATTTTTTGTAACTGAAGAGAAATTTTTTGAAACACTCTATTGTGCTGTTTTAACACAAGATTCTCCAATTTCTGTTTTATCCGTATAAATTCTGGAACTAAATAAGAAATTCCGAAATCAAGTTGCCACAACATAACCACTAATTGTTTTGATAAATTTTTTTTTCTAAATTAATCTACCCAATCCTTGTAAAGAATTTCATGAAACACAAAGGAAGGTTTAATTAGGTATAATCTCTGCCATAGTGTATCCTCTGTAATGGCTCCCAACGTGCACATGCAAAGAATTAAAAGTTCTAAGAAATACGCGAAAAAAGAGGCTGTCAAGAATCGCATATTTATTAAACTTTTTTTTTTACCGTGGTACGTATGACTTGTGCTGGCAAGCAAGGATTTAGATATTTCGTGCTTGTACAAACTTAATAGAGAACATGAATCTATTTTGCATACACAACTTATAATTTTCATGTGAATTTTTTAACTCGCGGAATCCCTAGATTTGTTTCGTGGAACCTCAAAGTTTCGCGGAACACGGTTTCGATACCACTGGCTTAACGCATTTCGCAGTTAATGTGGCAGCGGTGGCCGTGTGGTCTAGGCATCGGATCATGGCTAGCGTGCCATGAGTTCGATCCTAGTACCACCAAAGATCCGCCGTGTAGGGGCGCGATGCACGTAAATTCTGTCGAGAGCTCAAACGTCCTCGGTGTGGTAGTTAGAAGAGGGGCTGCCAGCTCAGGTGTCGTCCGCGTCACTTAACCATGGTTCAAATTTAATCGGACAGTCGCCAAAAGCCCTCGTGTTGCTAATCAGTGCGACGTTAATATTCACTCACTCAAACCTGGTATGCTAGAGCTTTTTTGCGCTCCCCACCACAGACGAAAGAATGAAAAAAAAATATTCGGACACCAAAAGAATCTCTTTGAATTCTAGCAGTTTATGGTAAATCGAGATACCAACTTTTGCCAAGAGGAGCTCTGAACCATCAATATCATCGCGCTTTAGACTGCAGAACTAGGGTTATTCTTTGAAGAATTAATTTTCAAAGCATTTGAAAACTTTTGTGCGTCAAGAGTTTCTTTTAATAACGTTTAATATATGGACATCAATTTTTCAATTTTATTCTAAATTTTAATTCCCTTACGTTTGTTTCCCTTCCTTTTTATTTATTTTTGTCTCCTTTACGGTACAGTTTTTTTTTTAAAATTGAAAATCAATTTCCAATGTGTTCCATTTCAATTTTAATTACGAATGTTTCTTAATATTGTGTATTTTAAATCTGTTGCAAGTAATTTTAGTTAATTCTTCTTAGTATAGATGGCGACACCATTCAGGTGTATCTTTATTTTCTGTCCTGTTTGGAAACCTAATTATAAGTGCTAAACTTCTGTTTCTTTTTCAATTTTATCAAAAATACTTGCATTTCGGCTTCATAATTATAATTTTTTTCTTCAAATTTCCTTTCTCATCATTGTGTTATGTGTAAGCAGGGCTGATTCTAGGGCGTTGGCCGCCCGCGTGTAAAGATCTAATGTGTTGCCCCTCTAGAGACTTTTCACATTTTGTCATATATTTAACGTTATAAATTCATGTATATGGAAAGAGTAAAACATTAAGAAAAATGTAAATAAATTTGAAGAGCAAAACTTTATTTTTTGGCCAGCTAATAGGTAAAACAATGACAAAATTATAAGCAAAGAGGAATATTACCTTTGAAATAAAAATAGATATTTTATATGTAGAAATATGAAACAGCAGTATTTATTTGGAAAATATTATCTAATAAAAAAAAAGTACTAAAGCATAAATATCGTGAAACGAAAAGTATATAAATCAGTCTTTCTACAAAGACTATCTAATAAATAATTATAATATTACTTTTTTGGCTTCTGAGAAGCAAATTTGTCAATACTTTTAGTGAAATCAATTTTTTCAGAGGTTTCGGATTTCATAGAAATGATAGCCAAATCTGAAAGCCTTGTCTCATATTATTTGTCAAATAATTTTAATAATATTTAATTTACTGAAACTTCTTTCATTAGAATCCACAGAATTAGGTAAGATTTAAAAAAAAATTCTTATTACGAGAGCAAAATTTGGAGGGGGGGATGAGATAAATTTTTTACTATAATTTATAATATCGCAAAAATAGTTGTTTTTCCTGGAAAAGTATTTTTCAAGGTAGTTATTTCATTAAAGTTTTGTATCCTCTATATTTTTAAAAATACTTTCTTCCTCCTGTGTATGTATTTTAATATGTGGCTGCCGTAACCTAGGAGTCAACGTCATTGACTGGAGTGTCATGAGTTCGAGCCTATTACCGCTGAAGACCCAAGGCTAGTTGGTGTTCTAACTCTAATACTGGCTTAAGAGACAAATCCTTCTTTCCCAAACCCAGTTTAGATATTAATCCCCATTCCAGTTACGTTACCCAATTTATAAAAAACCATGGCCCATTTGTTTCTTATTTGCATCGTTTCAAATTAAAAGCTACTCCCAATTGTCTTTGTGCTTCTGTGGGGGACGCTGACCATTATGTTTTCTCCTGTCCTCTGACTAAAGATTTCCATTTGGTCTCTCCATCTCAAAATGCTAAAAAAGCCTGGTTCCAATCTATCGTTAAAAATCCCTCCATTCACACTAAACTAAAATCATATATTATAATTGCCTCTACAGTCCGGGATCAGATTCCTTAGGGGGGTTTGGTCGGTACTCTTTTGTGGTCACACACAAGCGGTTTTTTCCTCTACTCATCCACAAACGGTTCCTGCCTTTTTTTTTCTCACCCTCTTTTTTTTTCTCTTAATCTCTAAACTCTATTTATACTTCACAATTTTTTGCAGCTTCCTGGTTCTTTGTTTACAATATTAGCATACTTTCAGGTTAATTTCCTTTTTTTTTTTTTTCAAATTTTATTTTATTAATTTTTGTAGCAAAAAATGATATCTCCAATAAAATCCAATAATCTATCTCCCCCCCCCCTTATTTTCTCTCTTTATTTATTTTTAACTGCTGCTATCTTTTTTTATGTTTCTTGAAAAAAAAAAATGGAGGAGGAGATCTGGAAAAAAAAAGTAATCCTCCTTTTGATGAATCATTTCCTTTTTCTTGTTAGACATTTGAAAAAAAAAATTATTTTAGGATCCGAATTTTTATGGTCCTTAAGTTTTTCCAACCACGCGCCATGATCTCAAGTAAATAAACTGATTCGAACCCAACCTTTGTGCGAGTTTCGAGATTTGTAGTTGGCAACGGCTACAATGTAAATTTAACTAACTTGGCTCGTGGAAGTATTTAAGGAGACAGAGGTTGGTTGAGAAAAGATCGTCGGTTTCGGACGAGGTGATTTTGCTCTTCGATTGGGGGCATATGAGATGTGCAACTGGTTTGTTTCTCAGTATTTTTTAAGATTGTTCGAATCAGTTAAACCAAAGTTTGGTAATATTATATTTTGATGATTATACTTTTTTTAACATAAATGTTTTTATTTGCTTCAGTGGCGAGAAGTTTCACTTGAATTATTGAAAGAATAAAAAATGTTTTTAACGAAACTGCTTTATTACTATGCCTCCTCGACATTAAATTTTGCTGCTAAGCTTTGCTTACGTTAATTCATCATGAAGAATTATATCATAGTGGTTATGGGCCCAGGCCACGCTCTATGTCGAGGCAGGTTAAGCAGTTGAACCAGAACATGAACTTTGTCCATTTAAATATTGTTCCAGTATAGAATTATTTCTGAAGAACTTCAGTTGCTGGTATACTAAATAGAGTATCGAATATGGAAGTGAACAATCAGATTCCTGTGTTAACCCAAAATAATTGGAACACATGGAAACATGATATGCAAGTAATCTTAATGCATTATGGTTGCTGGCAATTTATTATACAGACCAAGCCGGAGGAACCTGATGAAGGGGCAACCTACAAGGAAAAGTGTGACTTCCAACTACGGAAAGATCGATGCTATACGCTGATTTACACTAGCATCAGTTCAGATCTGAAGAATCTGATAATAGACACAACTGATGGAGTAGTGGCATGGAAAATATTAAAGGATCACTTTGAACCAGTTACAAGAGCCAGGGTTATCCAGCTTTTGGATGAATTCTTCGGAACAAGATACCAACCAGAGGAAGATGTCGGAATCTTCGTATCTCGTGTAAAGACGGCGGCAACCAGGCTACAAGAGGCGGGTCATAAATTGGACGACCTTTACATAGGGTTTCAATTAATAAGGTGGCTTCCTCAGGAATTCCAGTCTACCGTACAACAAATTTACAGATGGAAGGAAGAGGACTTCACAGCTGTCAAAATTGAAGCGAAGCTGATATTGGAAGCCAATCGTCTTCAACTTATGAAGCAGGACTTGGAGAAAACGGAGACCGTTTACTTCAGCAATTTCCTATCAAAGAAGAAGTTGAGCAAAGTTCCTAGAAATGTAAATACAGTTCCTGGTGGTACGACTGCAACTCCTGCAGATCCAAGTGGTAAAACAGAATATCAGAAAAAGGACGGTAAGGTATTTAACTGTAAAACTACCAAACATTTAAAACGGTCTAGTAAGATGATAGGTCCTTGTTATTTATGTAATAAATATGGGCATCTTAAAGTAAATTGTAAAGAGAAAAAGTCTCGAGAAAAGCCTCCTTCAACTGCAAGTGAAACTTATAACACAGAGTTTAATATAAATTTAAGATTTTGTGAAGCTGAATGTAGTATTATAGAATTAAATAAGCACCTTGTTACTAATTGTAACTTATTTGAGGAAAACTCTGATAAAGATGTTTGGGTAATAGATACGGCTGCCACGAGTCATTTTTGTAATGACAAGAGTTTATTTTTAGATTTTAGACCAATATCTAACATGAAAATGTCGTTAGCAACGGAGGATAAAAGTTGTCCAATAGAGGGAATCGGTAAACTTAAATTTTTGGTAAAATATAAGGATAGTTTTCATGAAATAACTTTTTCAGATGTTTTATTTAGTCCCAAGTTAAGGAGAAATTTGATATCCGGTTCCAGATTAGAAAGTAAAGGTGCGCATTTTGTGGGTAGCAAGGGTAAAATTAACGTTTTCAATAAAGACTGGCTAAAGTTGTTCTCGGCGACACGCCACGAAAATTTGTATTTTTTTAAGCCTGACCATTATATTTTACCCAAGAGTACAGAAATAAATTCAGTTGTTAATGCAACTGACAAAACAAAATGCGGATCAATTGAAATATGGCATCAACGCTTTTGCCATATTAATAACGATTACTTGATAAAAACTAGTAAAAATGATAGTGTAAGAGGTCTCCCACGTTTAGCTGATAATAAGTCGCCTTGTATTCCATGTAAATTAGCCAAGTCCAAGAGAGTTTCCTTTAAAAAGACGGGGGCCGTAAGATCAAAACGTCCACTGGAATTGTTGCATATGGATCTTTGTGGTCCAATGCCAACTGAAAGTCAAGGCGGTAATAAATATTTCTTGAGTATAATTGACGATTACTCGAGAAAAGTTACTGTATTTCCCATTAAGAAAAAGTCGGACGTATTTCATACGTTTATAAGATTTCAGAAACGAGCAGAACGTTTTCTAAATAGAAAGTTAATAGCAGTTAAAACTGATGGCGGACTAGAATTTTGTAATAAAGATATGGATACTTTTTTGGCAGAACTGGGTATAAAGCACGAGGTAACAAATCCATATACGCCGGAAATGAATGGGGTAGCGGAGAGATACAATTTAACCGCTGTAGATGGCATTAAAGCATTGCTTAAGTCGAGTGAAGTTCTACACAAGTTTTGCTGAGAAGCATTATTTTTTGCTTCACTTATGCGTGGAATAGAATTTGTCACAAAGACGGTGAGAAAACCCCTTTCGAAAAATATTCAGGTAGAAAACCATCAATATTGCATCTAAAACCTTTTGGATGTTTGGCATATGCTGGCGTTCCAAAACAGATTAGAAAGAAATTCGATATGCGTGCAAAAATAGGAATTATGATGGGCTATGCACAGCGTACTAAGGGTTATAGGATATGGTTAATAGAAGAAAATAAATTAGTCGAGACTATTAATGTAAGATTCGATGAATATAGGAAAGGAATTGATTTTAAAACGAAAACTAATGGTTATCCCAGACTTGATTTAAACTTTCCTGATTATGATGATGAGGAGGACGATTTTGATAATGTAAGAGATTCGTTAGCGAGTCGTTTAGTTTCAAAGACAAGTACAGAAACTCCCACAACATCATTTGAAAAACCAGATTTATCTTCTGATAATCGTAGCTTAATCCCATGTTCAGAGGTTAAGTGGATTAGAAATATAGGTAAGGAAGATACTGAATCCCAGGAAGTTAATATGGTTGAAGTAGATATTCCTAACTGTTATAAACAGGCAATAAGATCCAGGGAAGCATCTAAATGGCATGATGCAATGGATAGGGAGATAAACATAATGAAGGAACGCAAGGTTTGGGATTTGGTTGATCCTCCAGACAACATAAAAATTTTAGGAAACCGTTGGGTTTATACTGTAAAACGTGATGAAAATAATAAAATAGTTAGATACAAAGCTCGCTTAGTTGCGCAAGGTAACACACAATTAAAAGGCGAATCATTTGACGAGGTATTTAGTCCAGTTGTTAACTTTACTATTGTAAGATTATTTTTCACTATCTGTGTATGTTTGTGGAAATGGATGCATGTTCAAGTAGATATCACTAATGCCTATTTATATGCTAATTTAGATACCGTTATCTTTATGAAGCAACCAACTGAATATGAAACTGATACTAACAAAGTGTGTAAGTTAAATAAGGCAATATATGGTCTTCACCAGAGTGGCCGACAGTGGTTTTTGGAATTAGAAAATAAATTAATTAAATTGAAATTTAAGAAATTAGAGTGGGTTAATTGTGTATATATGTTTGAAAATAATGTAATTCTATTATTTTATGTTGATGACATCATAATATTTGGTAGAGAAACTGAAAACGTAAATTTTGTAATAAAATTATTACAGAAAAATTTTGATTTAAAGATTCTGGGTAAAACAAAGAAATTATTAGGAATAGAATTTGAAGAACAAGATGATGGTCTCTTTATACATCAAAAATCTTACATTCAGAAATTATGTAAAATTTATGAAAAATATAAATATCCTGTAAGTTCATTGCCTATATCAAAAGGCCAAATTCTTTCCAAATTAGATTCGCCCAAAACTAGCGAAGAAATTTTAACGTTTCCTTATAGAAATTTAATAGGATCCTTGTCATTTATTGCTATACGCACAAGACCTGATATTATGTATGCAGTGAATGTACTATCCCAATTCCAATCAAATCCAGGAATAAAACATTGGAATTGTTTATTGAGATTATTAGGTTATTTAAAATACACTCAAAGATATAAATTGGAACTTTCAAAAGTTAAATCACTAAAATTAAGATGTTACTCAGACTCAGATTTTGCTACAAATAGGGATGACCGAGTGTCGATGGGAGGATTCATAACTTTCATTGACGAAACTCCAATTTCCTGGCGAACTTTCAAGCAAAAAATCCGTTAGTCTGTCTACTATGGAAGCGGAGTATGTTAGTTTAACGGAAGCAGCAAAGGAATTTATTTGGTTAAAGAATATAATTAATAATAAAAGTTTGAATTTGGAATTATGTGAAAATGTAATATTCTGTGACAATCAAGCTGCTATAAGTTTTTCCAGTTCACCAGTAGAAAATTATAGAACGAAACATATCGATGTTCGTTACCATTTCTTAAGGAATTTAATAAAAGACAAGGTTTTTCAAATTAAATATGTTAGTACCAAAAGAAATTTGGCAGATATTTTTACTAAACCCATGATAAAGGAAAAATTAATAGAATTTTGTAGAAAACTATTTTCTATTTAAGAGAATGGAACTTTGTTTATTTAGATCAAAATATTTGTCTCTTGCAATAAAGATATTGTGAATAAAAGTATTGTATGCAACATATTTTTATAAAATGAAATTATATTACTGATTTGTAAGAGATAATGGTGCGGAGGTTGGAAAAAGGGGGCCGATTGTTAGACATTTGAAAAAAAAAATTATTTTAGGATCCGAATTTTTATGGTCATTAAGTTTTTCCAACCACGCGCCATGATCTCAAGTAAATAAACTGATTCGAACCCAACCTTTGTGCGAGTTTCGAGATTTGTAGTTGGCAACGGCTACAATGTAAATTTAACTAACTTGGCTCGTGAAGTATTTAAGGAGACAGAGGTTGGTTGAGAAAAGATCGTCGGTTTCGGACGAGTGATTTTTGCTCTTCGATTGGGGGCATATGAGATGTGCAACTGGTTTGTTTCTCAGTATTTTTTAAGATTGTTCGAATCAGTTTAAACCAAAGTTTGGTAATATTATATTTTGATGATTATACTTTTTTTAACATAAATGTTTTTATTTGCTTCAGTGGCGAGAAGTTTCACTTGAATTATTGAAAGAATAAAAAATGTTTTTAACGAAACTGCTTTATTACTATGCCTCCTCGACATTAAATTTCGCTGCTAAGCTTTGCTTACGTTAATTCATCATGAAGAATTATATCA